>JAKTWD010000559.1:0-71087 GCA_030581935.1 Metschnikowia corniflorae | reverse complement strand
ACGTTTTTTATCAAGTTTTATTCACGTTTTTCTTTACGTTTAATTCACGCTTTTTAAAGTTTTTCCACGGTCTTTGTTCAATAAGTTACTCATAAACCAGTGCTCATCTAGGTCAGATTGGGTCAAAGCCCTAAATAGAACCACCTTACATGAAAGTGTTCACGGCCGTGAATTTTGCGTTACTCGGATGCTCCTCGCTCGTTGAATGAATCAAAGCAAAAACGAGAACAGCTTGCCTCATTCACGCCGCCTTCTACATAGCCCACTTTCACATTCTGCGTGTCCGGGTCGCGAGAGGTACTGAGGACAACGATGATGACAAGATGGAAGTTGGCGCTGGCGAAGTTGTCGAGATCGATTGGGTCAAGCATTCTCGGAGACCGGAATGATTCTCTGATTTCGAGCAGCTGAACTTGGGCACGAAAACGCTCAACTCTTCACCCTTCACTCAAGTCGACAGTAGTAATACGTTGCACTAAGATCGGTATTTGAGCTTTATTGAACGCATTGTCGAGCTAAATAGATAGATAGATATTATCAACACATTTTCAGAGTGCTATGTGGAGAGAATTCTCACAAGCAAGAGAATGGTACCGTAGTTTCCGTGTTATGGCAATTTTCAGTAGCGTGTTTCCATTTACGGGATTTAATTACGGCTTTTCGTTGCGGCAAGATTATGAACAAACAACAAATATCATTACGAGAAATGACGAAAGCTCTACGATGAGCTTACGTCATAGATTAAGATTTACGCTTCCGACGGCAATTACAATGGTTGCCAAGAATGTAGTTCAACTTTTGGTAATGATTACGGTGGCCCCGAATTTCGTAATCGCAATTATGGCGTAACACGCGCGTAGTGCGTAACACTGACCACAATATGGCAATTCGACTGAACATTGAACACCATGACCCGTTTGGATGGTTTTTTACATCACGAATACAAAAGTTTAAGCTACAGACCCTTGAAAAGGAGGAGTGAGTCCATTCAAGACTATCCAGAAGTTCGTATACTCACCCAACGTGGTAAGTGGGGGCGAAACTATAAGTCACGTGACTCGGGAGATAGGAGGGCTTCACTTAACCGAAATTTTAAAAAAATATTCAAACCGCAAGCCTTCAAGACTCCTGTAGTTAGAGATATATGCAAGTATGACACTTTTACCTCTGCATAATTTTAATGTGCACAGTATTCTGTTGTTGTACTGCTGCAATCGAGAGGTATATTCGAGCACTCATATGTCGAATTTACCCTCATTATAAGCTTTTCATAGAATGGTCCAATATTTTATTCTTCATACTATAGCTCTTCATCTCACCATTCGACTTTAATAGAGTTGAATACTTTCAAATACAAGAGGAGCATACTATTCAAAGTTATATTCACATGCACGAGGTTTGAAGGGAGATACAATATTCGCTTTGACTCACGAAAGCGGCATATGCTGGTTCTTTCTCTGTTCAATGAGTTCATAAAAGCTTTATTAAGTTTTATGGCTAGTAGATATATGGGTTGCTGTGCTATATACCGATTATGTAATCCTGAAAAGCTTGGTTTCTCACATGCGTTTTCAAGTAATTTCTTTGAACTGATTTTGAAGCTTCGACATTCAGAGATGTATGGAAGGTTTGCAACAACGCAACACCAAAGCAACGAATTCATAATGAATCTTCACCTCTGCCGCTACCTGAATAAACTAAGATGAATCTGAGTCGCCCAGGGAAAAGCACTTTCCACTTAGCATATATGTCACGAAAAAGCTATGATATCAAAGTAAATGAAGAATCCAAGAACAATTGGGGAGTATTCGAGGTGCACACAAAAGCCACGACACCTACACCTACACCTACACACTACTTATCTCAAAAACTCTTTTCCTATTTATAAATACGTCTACCAGTAGACCCACCTATTCCTCATTACTCAAAACACATCACCCTGGTTGAACATAGCATCGGCCACCTTGATGAACCCCGCAATGTTGGCACCCTTCAACAAGGAAGGCAACCCCGCGTCCTTGTCCACCGAGTACTTCACCGCAGTGTCGTAGCAGTTCTCGAAACACGTGTACATGATGTCCTTCAACTTGCCGTCAACTTCCTCCTCGGTCCAGTTGACTCTCTGGGAGTTCTGGGCCATCTCCAAACCAGAAACGGCAACACCTCCACAGTTAGCGGCTTTTCCTGGCGCGTACCACACACCCTTGGATCTGTTGGCCTCAAACACATCGATGGCCTCTTTAGTGGAACCCATATTGGATCCCTCAGCAATGTAAAGACACGAGGCCTCGACCAAAGCTTTTGCCTCGTCTCCGGAAACCTCGTTTTGCGTCGCACATGGCAAAGCAATGTCGACCTGGCCCACATGGGTCCATGGACGCACGCCAGCAATGTACTCGATCTTCTTACCGGAGAACGCCGAAGCAGTAATGATCTGCTCCAAGGACTGGAACTTGACCTTGGCGGTTATGATCTCCTGGACCTGCTCAGGGGTAATACCCTCCTGCACGATGATCGAGCCCTTGGAGTCGGACAACGAAACAACGGTTCCGCCCAACTCGATAACCTTCAAGGCAGCGTACTGCGCAACATTTCCAGACCCAGAAATGGCCACGCGCTTACCCTTGAAGGACTCCTTGCCGCCGGTGGCTTTTTCAATCATTTTTTCAACGTAGTAGACAGTGCCGTATCCGGTGGCCTCGGGTCTGATCAAAGACCCTCCCCAGGACAAGCCCTTGCCGGTCAACACGCCGGAGAAGTTGTTTTGCATTTGCTTGTAGGCGCCAAAGAGGAAGCCAATTTCGCGACCACCGACTCCAATGTCTCCAGCGGGAACGTCGGTGTCAGCACCAATGTATCTGGCCAATTGCCTCATGAAGGCCACGCAAAATCTGCGGATCTCGTTGTCAGATCTGTTCTTAGGGTTGAAGTCAGAGCCACCTTTACCCCCACCCATCATAAGGCCGGTCAAGGCGTTTTTGAAAATTTGCTCGTATCCCAAAAATTTCAAGATCGACAAATTGACCGATGGATGAAATCTCAAGCCACCTTTGTATGGGCCCAAGGCGGAGTTGAACTGCACTCTAAAACCATTGTTCACCTCAACTTCGTGTTTGTCGTTTTCCCAGGCCACACGGAACTGAATGATTCTCTCGGGCACAGAAACAACCGGAATCACTTTCTTGTACTCCGGGTGCTCACTGAAAAGCGTGGAGTCTTCGAGGGCAGACAATAACTCGTTGTACGCTTGCTGGAATTCGGGCTCGTGAGGCAATACCATTGTGAATTTTCTTGTGTGAATGAAATGAAATTGAGAGAATTAATGAATAGAAATAATGAATACGAACAATGAGGAATACGGATCTCCTGGCTTATATATCGCCGTGTCTCAGCCCGATACTACTGCGATGATTATTACTCGACTGGATGCAAAACGCGAGAAGGCGGAAGGTGCCGATGCACGCCGTGTTGCACACCTGCGTATAACGTATGCGCCGCTGATCTCTGGCCAATGGCAGCGCACGATAGCGCCTTGTGTGCACTCCGCATCGGATATCTCCACGGCCCGCTTCAGGCCTGCGCATTTGCCTTGTTGCGCACTTATCAGCAGCAAATGGCAGCGGCCTTGGCCACCGTGCGCGTTTTGATCTGCCAATGCTTCTGCAGATCTTGGCATCGGAGAATCTCAACTCCGGTCCTCGGAGCCTGCGGTCAGATGCATTGTGTACGCAGAGCGGTGGGAGACCTCCCATCACACGCTTATCAGGCCGAAAGAGGTTAATTGAACCGCGATCAAACTGGTGATTTTGAATATTTTTGAATCTGAGAAACCCTTCCCGGGCGTTTTACGGCAGACTATGGATTTCTTTTTGTAATGTGTGCCGTGTACCCCACACTTTTTCTCATCGTCCCATCGTACCACCTTCACGGCCAACAGTGCCAATTTGATTCGCCAATTGGGGGAATAATTTATTCTTTTACGATCGGGAAATTTGGGTCGTAAAGTGGAAGAGCGGTTGCGCCAGCGTAACTTTTCTTTTCCATTCCTTTCTTTGAAACAAGCACGTTGGACCTACCCCACACAGCCGTGTTGCATTTTGCCCACTACATGTTGCACTAAATCTTAGACCTTACAAGAGGCTATAGCTTGGAGATTTACGTTTCAGACTGCTTTATCGCCTTTCGACCGAGATCATTTAAATTGTTGTTGGCCGTGTATTTGCAATTTAAGTTTTGTTCGATGGATTTCACGAGGCATTAAACCTGGCCAGTCTTCGCCGTGCTATCGGCGTAGCATTGTGGAATTGCTCAAGTGTAAACAAAATTGACTGATTCAAAATGGAAGACCTTTCCGATGTTTGAATCTTCTGTCTAATACAAAATCCTTGATATTTCTTCGGAAACAAACGTTCTCTCTAGGAATCTCATGGATTATCAGGCTTCCTTTATATACATGAATTCACCCTAGCTCCCAGCATCGTATACTCTCATATGTGCCGTCACGCGCTCGTCCACCTCGAGTTCTTGGACCCATTCGCTGTTTTTCTCCTTACCTCTTTCCACCCATTTCTTTGGCCAGTCCACTTCCTCCTCCTTCCCTAAGTAGACGTCCTTGTACTCGAACTGCCTGCTCTCTCCCTTCACGACGTGCATCGTATTCGCCGACACTTTCTCGGCCAACTCGTGCGTGGTGAAGTACCGGTAAATTTTGCGGGGCATGTTCAAAAATCCACTCAATTTGGGTACAGGGAACACATAGAGGGGTTGCTCAAATATGACCGGCACATCATTTCTGTTCCTGATCACCTTTGAAAAGTCCAACTCTGGCGCTAGCTGGCCATTAGCGTACTCGCTGGGCGTGATGAATGGCTTGGGAACAGGATCCTGCTTCATCTCTGGCTCGCCTTCTTTCTCGGCAAAATCGGCAATTTCGTCGTTTTTCGGCGTTTCTCCAGTGGCGTCAGCAACTGGTTCTTCCACTTTCAACACCTCTATGGGTTTCTCCAATGGACCCAAGAGCCCCTCGTGGATACCGTTGACATACTCTTTGTAAGTGCCTCTGCCAACACAAATAACACCACCACAAAGTAAGGCGTCGTCTCCAAAATCTCTGGCAGGCGAGACAGGTTTAGTCACTCTATAGAGGCCCAAAACATCTTCAGGCTTGTATAAGTCACGCCTAGCAACGAGCTTTTCGGGTTCTGGTTCGCTTCTCTTGAGCTTGGCAAAAGCCAGCGGCACACTTTCGCGGAAAAACCTGCTCCAAGACTTCTTGTATGCTTCTTGTGCGAGCCTTTCTGTTTCTGCAAGTTTGCCTGCAATTTGTTCGCGTCTCAATTGCCTCACTTTCTCCGCCACCTGCGACCGGATCTCACCTTGCCTGTTCTCGGTATAAACCTCGTAGTCAATAGCTGCTGCGTTTAAGATTGGTTTGATATAACGGCGGAAGTGGCGCATTGACTCCTCGAGAAAATCGTCTGGGGGAGGTGCAATGAAAATCGAGAGTTTTCTGGGAAGACGCTCGGTCGTGTACACTTCCTCGCCGTAATGCTCCACTTGCTTCATGTACTTTTCTCTGACTGCCTTTTGCTGGCTCTTGTCGTAGTATATTCCACCTCCCACAGACGCTAGAAGCGTCCAGAAAATCATCCAGTTTCTGGACGGAAGAGAGATTCGAGGAATGCCCATGGCTCTAAGCGCAGGATTCGACCAGCTTTTTTTGGCTGGTTTCACGGGCTCGCCTTTCCCTAGAGAAGGCTTCTTCTCCTCGCCCATTGAATGTTTTTTGTGATGATCTGGTGTTATAGTTAATGTTCAAACTTCAAATACCCAGTTCGGGAGGTTCGCAGTGATGATCTTGATGCTGGAAAAAATGCGCACTCGAAATTGAAGGACGGCTGCCAACTGCCTCGGCACATGTCCAGCCTGAGTTTTCTGTGAATATTCGGTTTGAGAGTCATCAGACAACAATCTGTCCTCATGATCGACAAACATTGCTGTCAGAATTTCTTCTTTGGTTTCAGTCCGGATGTCGTTTTGTGTGGTTCCACGAGCAATCGCGTTGAAATTCTGCGTCTGGTCCATCAGATTAATCGTTTAAGTCGTGTCACATCCTTGAAGTGTCGTGGAAACAATCATAATTGCACTCACCTCAAAAAGTCCTCCAACTCCTCCTCCAACTCCGGCTTCACCAAATCCTTGCCAATGAACACAAGCTTGTTCAGTTTGATGCTTGGATGTAGCTGTCCGTTTTCAATCACATCGTAGGTGTCCCTCACGCCTTGCACTATGCGTACATCTTCGCCACACACGAGTATACCTTTGACCCTGTGCACCTCAACAGAGTTTCCATGAACGAGACCTTCCCAGAGAATCTTTTGTAGAAACTTCTCGACACACGCAAACTTGTTGGAATCTTCAAAGAAAGGGAAGTCGATCGAGACGGTCGTGATGCGGTGGTCGTGATACACCAAGTCCGATGCCGTGCTGATCAGTTGAACCACCTTTTCGGAAGACGCCTCAAACGCGTGCAAGTCCAAGATCTTCTCTAGTGAAATATCGCCGAAACTGGTGCAGTGGACCGGAGACGACGCGTTGATCTGGTGGATTCTTTGCGTAATCCTATCAATAGCCCCTGGTTGCGAATCAACCAAGTCCGTCTTGTTCAAGAGAATCGTGTCGGCAAGGGCTATCTGAAGGTGTGCAGTAGTAAGCCCATCCTGTAAAAACTGCTCTTCCTCTTGACTCTCTCCCAGGGAATCCTGGAGTAAATGGCCGTTGGCCCTGTGCCAGTGCCCGCCTCTGTCCTCAAGGCACTTTTCGATATTGGCCGCGTCCACCACCGTCACTACGCCATCTATATATACACTTGACGCCAACGCCTCGTCAAGCCAGAACATCTTGGCTATAGGCGCCGGGTCAGCCACCCCCGTCGTCTCCAAAAGTATGTAATCTATTTTTTCCCGAGAATTGGCCACGAGGTTCTCGATCGCCACCACGCCGTTGTCTTTAACAGTGCAACAAAGACACCCGTTGCCCAAATCGAGCCATTCCTCTACAGCCCCCCTATCAGAATCCTGGATCGTCACCAGCTTCTCGATAGCCGCCGTATCACCAAATTCGTTCAAGATGATTGCAAGCCGCTTGTTGCTGGTGCGGCCAATCATATCGAGAAGCGTCGATTTGCCCAGCCCAAGGTATCCCGTGACAATCGTGACGGGGATCTTTTTGGCCGTCTTTTCTGACTTTTCCTTGGTTTCGTACCCTGAAACGTCGCGTACTGTTGCCAAGTGCAGCTCCTGGACAGTGAACCCTTCGGGAAGCGTCTCCACCAAGTCAGGAATCTCGTCCATGCCAGAAAGAATGAGTAGTTGGTATCAACAGAGTTCGGAGACTGGCGCGTAGTATGATAGACCCTGGAATCCGGGGTCGCAGTCGCGTTTTTGCACAATCGCTTGTTGCCTCGCGGATCGAAAAGGGAACATCCCGATCATAGATGGAACTGGCCATGCCGCTCACAAGCGAGGCGCGCTTATCTGTGCAAACCGACGAACAAAGTAGATCATCTTATACAAAAGGTGTATTTCGCGGCCGTTGAAGCGCACTGTTTAAAAGACGACGCCTTAAGCCAAAATAGAATATTCCAATTAAAACAGAAAAAACACATAAGTGCAGGAAATTTTCAATGAAACTCATTTGGCTTTTCGACTCGGCTTTGATTGCGGTGGTGGGCGTCCATTTATTTCTCGCCCCATACACCAAAGTCGAGGAGCTGTTCAACATCCAGGCTATTCATGATATCTTGAACTACGGGGTCTACCCGCCGCTGGCGTTGCATAATTACGACCACAACACGTTTCCAGGAGTCGTGCCGCGCACGTTTGTAGGAAGTGTGGTTATTGCTGGCTTGGTGAAGGTTGTTGATATAGTGTACTCATTAACCACTGGCTCGACTTTAGTCACTGACAAGTCGCATGGCCAATTGCACGTGCAGATTATTGCACGGGGCGTTTTGGCGCTTTTGAACATTTGGGGCTTCTTCCGCTTGCGGGCGAGTCTTGGGGAGATTCTGCTAAGGCCTTCGTTTGCCAGGAACAAGACGTATGCGCAGATCGCCTTCACTTTGATGCTTCTTTCGCAGTTTCACTTGATTTTCTATGCGTCGCGCACTCTTCCTAATTTTGTGGTCTTGCCCCTTGTCAATTTTGGATTGAGCAGGATTGTCAAGGGAGACTTGAGTGGGTTGACATGGCTCGCGTTTTCAGGGGTGGTGTTCCGACTCGAGATCGGTGTTTTCGCGACGTTAATTGCGTTTGTTTCCTCCTTAGTGTTTGGCCAGTGCAACGTGTTTCAGGCCGGTTTCATGTTGGCCGTGGGCTCCCTCGTGGGCTTAGCCTTGACCTACACTGTCGACTCGTATTTCTGGGGCAATCCCACGCTCCCTGAGATACAGGCGTTCTTATTCAATGTTGTCGAGGGCAAGTCTGTTGAATGGGGCGTCGAGCCGTACTCAGCATACTTATCCAAGTACATTGTCAACTTGTTCAGACCTCCGCATGTGATTGTGCTTTCTGTTTTCGGGATTTTGAGAGACCCTGCAAGCGCTGAGTCTGTAACTAAATCTCTGGAAGCGGCGTCGAAAACAGTCATGCACCCGGCCAGAAACTCGCTCAGGGTCTTGGCTCTCTCGAGTCTTCTTTTCGTTCTTGTCATGTCCTTCCAGCCCCACAAAGAATGGCGTTTCATCATCTATATTGCTGCGCCATTGACCCTCTTGGCAAGCAACGGCTTTGTACACTTGCTTCAGAGATGCGGGTCCCTGTTTGCGTACAAATTGCTTGTTTTGTTGGTGCTTGGCAGCACGTTTGTGTCTTTGGCCATCTCGTCATTCATGGCCTATGCATCGAGCTACAACTACCCGGGTGGAGCTGCTGTCGACTATATAAATGGGATTTTTAGGAAAACTCACGTTCATGGAAAAATTACGGTTCACATGGACGTGCCCGCTTGCATGACTGGAATCACCCATTTCACTGAGTTGCACCGCTCTGATATTGTCTTCGACAAAACCGAGTCCGAGCATGCTTTGGCGAAAATCTGGAACGATATCGACTATTTGATCACCCACAAGGATATGCTGAAACCCCTTGCTTCGGACTTGGTCGTCTACAACGCCGACCACTGGGACCATCTCACGCTGATCAAGGCATTTGCTGGTGTGAATGTGGGCGCTTTTATCCGCACCTTCCAGATGCTTGCGAGGGATAAAAAGTTCAGGACGGAGTTTGTCGCGCTGGTGTGGTCGGAGTTGAGGAAGGGCGAGTTTGGCACCGTGCATCTTATTGTTAATAAGTCCGTTGTGTTGAGAGACGCCTTGCACATATACAAGCGTACTGCGCCTGATGTTTTGCCTACTATTCTCAATTTGAATGTTGAGAAGGAGAAGGCAGAGGTTGAGGAGCTCTTGAAGAAGGAATACGAGGAGCAGGTTTCAGGTCAGATCGACCCACAGGAGCTCCGGGAGTCAGTCAATGTGCAGATTGATGAGATACAGGATGCCGCAAGACGTCTTGCGGATGAGCTATAATCAATCTGAATTTCCAGCTATGTGTCGAATAAGGTGGACGAGCTATGCAGTGATTCGGTTCGCAGCTGGAGCCGTTCGCGGAGCTTGCTGATGGGAGAGTACCGGAACCCGACCGGACTATCATTTCGCGGGATCACCACAGGTTTGATTCTCTGTAATCTTTTTGCAGTATCAAGAAGACGGTCGTCGACCTCAGGGCTGGGCGATCCATGTTGTATGAAACGGCTGGTCACAGGCGACGAGGTGGCATCAAGGCCGAGATCACGGTCATTGTAAGAGCCAAATCTGGGAGCCGGTGGCGGCCTTATTGGAAGCCGCGAGGGGCTTACTGGCTTAGTAGGTGGCGGAAGTGAGGTTGTGTCTGAGCGCAAAAGCTTGGTACCAGAGACTCGCGGCCCTCGTTTGACCAGCTTGTACCGGCTTGTGAGGGCGTCCATTTTCGTGGATTTTATTTTCTGGTTGGTTTCCTGGAGACGCGTGGGGCTGGTAGTGGTTTTGGCAGGCGTGAACGGAAGCCGTGGTACTTGGTTTTTTACGGGTGTGTTCAAGTAACTTGATCGGTCCAAATGTTCAAGAGGCGCCCCGGACCCGATGAATTTTCTTGAGAGTGGTGAGGTGTTGCTGCCGAAAGACGCGTTGGCTTCTGCGTATTCATCCGCAGACAAAGCCCTTTTGCGTGCTTTGTAGAGCCACAAGTCGAAGAGCGACTGCAAATTGTTGCGCTCCCATTTCTCAACAAACATATCGCACGTCTGCTGGTTTCGCCGCACGTTCTTGGTGAAGGCGAGGTTCCATTTGCGCAAGAGTTCCACCATCTGATGATACTCGCGTCTGCCCACATGGTCGTCTGCGATCTCAGACAAATACCTCGACTTAGTCATATACTTTTCATACCATATCAACAAAAACTTCTTATAAAGGAGTGTTTTGTGAAAGCTGACGCTCTGATTTATAGCATCGGCTTTGGCTCGGCTCGTGTCTACCCAGTGCAACAAGAACTCACTCTTCAAAATATTGGTGTTGTTGAAGAACTCAAGATTTTTCTCGAGCGCGTTTTTGTGCACGTTTAATGATTGATTTTTCTTCTTCCAGTGCCCGAAGAACACCGTGAGCATGCCTTTGTCTCTCACGTTGTATTGGAAATGCTCAAGCGCATGCCCTGCCTCCTCCTCGTATCTTGACAAATACGCGTCCTGCCATTTTTTCAAGGTAGCCACCAATAGAACTTTCGTCAAGATATCATGTGTATTTTTGGCTGCTATATTATCCGCCTCGGTCATTTGAACCTGTTTTTGTGAAAGCTTAGCCCATGTAAGGTTGAAGAATTTGCGTTGAAAGTTGAGATCCGCCACCATAGTCGATTTTTCAAGAGTTGCTATTTTTGATTTCCACGACACCATTGCATCACGTAAATTCCGGCTCCTGTCCAAAGAAGTAGCTTTCTCGTCATTGCTGTGAAGCTGTTGCAGTCTCTCTTTCCACATTATGAGCGCATGCGTAGTCACACGCGTATCTAAGTCTCTTATTATAGACGAGCCTTGAAATGATAGCATCCATTTTTTGAAAAATCTTTTTTTCAGTTTTGCGGCCTGCGCTTCTGATATGTGGTTGCTTGCTATTTTGAGCTGCCAAACCTTCCAAAACTTACGAAGTGAGTTCTTGCGCAAGGTAGTGTCAGCTGAGGTTTTGGCGTGCAATTGATCATTCCAGCAATTGAGCACCGACCTTTTTAATGCAAGCAGGCGTTTCTCGGACACTGATTTTTGTTGCTTGAAAAGATGGATTTTCATCTGCCATGTCCCAAGGTAGTGTTTCTTGAGAAAGGAATTGCGGACAGATTTGAACGATTTGAGAGCGGCGATTCTGGCGCCACTAGTCCTCAAAAGATCGAAGTACTTTTTTTTTGTTAAGTATCGTGATGCAATGTCGAGCTTGGAAAGCTTTTCAGATAACGATTCGGGTCCATTCTGTGTATTGGTCACCAGCTGTTCCAATCTTTGAACCCAGTGTGCCCATAGCTTCTGCCGAAGAAACATTTGCAGATCTGATCTGAGACTTTTTCCTTGCTTTGACAAAATGCTTTCTAAGTCTTTTACTTTCTCGCATTTGGTGCGCCAGAAACTGAACCCTAGTTTGAGACTGGACGTATAAAGGTATACGCCAAGGGTCAGCTCCATATCCTGGGTCGTTCCCAATCTCTTTTGCCAGATATTCCAAAATCTAGCCATTCTGAAGACCTCCATCTTCCTATTCATCACCAAGGTGTTGAGTATAGCCTTGATCCAGTGCTCACTTAAATGAATAGAGAGCGTTTTCCTGTCGTGGTAGTTTTCTGCCTCTAGAGACAAACGATCTATGGTGGAGCTTCGGCCGTGCCACTTGGAAAACACACTTTTCATGAGCTTAAGCTCCATTTTTGGTAAATGTTCTTCCTCATAGATGATGTGGAGCTGGGTGGCCACCAAAGTTTTGCGATTCCATTTTTGAAGACACAGTGAGGCAAATGATAGGGAATTCTGGGTTTCGGAGATCGTGAGCCGCATCAACAATGTCAGCGAAACCAGGATTTCCAGCAAATTCCGCTGTATTGCCTGAAAGTCATATAATATATTGTTGATCTCGTGGGCTCCTGGATGCTCGGCTACGGACGCATAGTTCACCACCGCGGCAATGGTGTTAACCACGTTATCGATGAATCGGAAATCTTCCGGTGCTGACAGTTCTGGAAATACCTCGTACACGAGAAAAACGTAGTTTCGGAAGGCCAAAAGAAGGGATGTGTTGAGGCTCAAATCGTATTCGCTCAATGTTGTGATGACCGTTTCAAAGTCAGCGACAAGCGATATGATTTCGTTTCGGGAAAAACTAGCGGAAACAAATTCCCGCTGTAATTTTAATTCGTCAGAAATAGAATCATTGCTTTCACTGAGAGAGTTTTCATATGAGTGAATGCGAAGTGTTTGACGGGCATGTTCGCGGAGGGGCTCAGGAACGATTCCGGGGTTTGTGCTTGAGCCACAGAGAAAACCAAACATCTCAGAAGTCTCCAGATTTTCTTCTAAAGCAAAAGACACAATATCTCTGTGTTGCTTGTAGAAAAAAACCATCACAATAGCATATGGCATAAGCTCGCGATGGGTGTTCGGCGACAGTTTGTACAAGACGAGCAGAAGAAACGTGGCATAGATATTGGCGAGATCTGGGTCAGAAGTTTTGAAATTCAGCGGGTTCAGGTGTGCTTTATCGATAGAATAATCCGGTTTTATACGCCCAGACAGGTTTGTATACTGCTGAGTGTAGTTATCAACAGCCAGGAGCAATTTTTCCGTATCAGTTTGCGTGAGTTGTACCATGCTATGTGTATCTACACTTCCCGCTTCTTGGTTGCTCTTATCGTGCCAAAAACATCGACAAAGATAATCTATAAGCGCAGACTCGGCCAGTGCATTCAGTTGAATGAGAATCTGCACCATTGCAAGTAGCCGAGACGCGAGGAAAGCTTGAGATTGTTTTCCTGAGAAGCTCTCGGCGTCGATCTTTTCTCTAATCAAAGTCTCCACGCTAAAAACACGCAGACTGCTTCCAAGCTTTTCGAGGTCTGGGTTACTTTCAATAAACTCGAGAATGTCTTCGAGTAAAAAAGCCTGTGTGCTCTCAAACAGTGGCCAAAGGCTTGTCCTCGTATAGATATTCAATTTGGAAAGCCCTGAAGAGGTAATCTCGAGGCAATGTGTTGGTGTCAGTGCCTTCAAAAGGGACTTGATATCGGCCCAGGACCAGCGTAAGAGCTGGTCAAATAGATGTAAATCTGTTCCATCGAATACATGAATTGCATGGAGATTCTCGACTAATCTGTTGATAATTACGGCGTCGGTTTCCATCGCATTGTAGAATGATAGCCCTCACCAGAAGTCCGAAGAGATATCGATCGAAAATACCAAACTTATAGAAAAAAGAGTCTGGCTTCAATGGCTAAATGATCGGTACTGGAATAGTGCGCGCGAATGAGTAGGCCCAGTGTTGACAAAACATGGCCCCAAATTTTGAAGACTTGCCCCGCGCGGCTTGTCTCTGGTGTGGACCCAGGGCCACAGTGAAGGAATCTGAGCACATTTGTAGAAATCTAGGAGTCCATCAATTCCACATCAAGAATGTGAAAAGTTGTGAAATTATTATAATTTAGATTTCCAATATGAGATACTTATCAAAATTTTAATTAATCAAAAATTTTCTGCTCCCTCGCTTGAATTCACTGGGGTAGTTAGTCCACTATGGGTGCACACGGGCCCTGACCATGGTTCTCAGGCCAGTGTTGAGCATTAATATAGTAATTACTATTTTTAGTAATAACTATCGGTGTAATTATACTTTTCGTGATATAATTAGTAAGTGGTGTTTGAATATAATTATATATAATTACTAATATTTTTTTTGGCATCACTTTGAGCATTTTTCAAATCCCACAGTAAGATATTTCAATAGAGCAGATTGTTGTATGTATGTATGTACTTGAGTAAGGTCATCGTCCATTCCATGTTCCTCATTGTCCAAGGGATATATAATAGTGCTTCACAACTGTCTACCTCATATAGTGTTTCGTCAATGACAAAATCGCTCTCTTGCATTTTCGGCACCTACTTCAACTGTGACGCCGAATTTAAGACAATAACGATAGAATACGTCCTGAACGTGCCTCTTTATGGTAGACATAGTCGTATGCAAAAATTCCAATTCATCAAACAAGTTGAACTTTACTCAGGGGTCAGCAGTGGGGGTGAGACACAAATTCTTGATCGGCTTAACATCTTTAGGAATACCATCGCCCATATCGCCTAACGGAAGGTTATGGAAGACAGAAAGAACAGTGAAACTTATGGTCATCTCTTTATACGATTGAAGCGTGATGGTGGATTTTTGAGGCTTTCAAGAACTGTACAAACAAAAGTCAGGTATTCCCAAAGCTTCGGTATGTTTTTCACCGTACAGTGCTCCTCTCAACGTTACCAAGTTACTCAGTGATCTCCTTTAGAAATTCTATAAATCAGTGAAGCATTTTAGGTGGAATTCCACTTGGTACTGTTTTTTTTTTTCAATAAGCTTTCGGGGCGCCCGTTCACGCCCTTGGTTTTCTGCGAGCGGAAATGGTAGACGCAAATGTGTTTTTCAAATAAGTGTGATATTTGACCCCATGAGCCAAGTTTCAAACAGCTGGTCCATGACTTTTATCTTTTCGAAAGACCAAGAGGACATATACTGCCACTGCACACCCTACCTCATGTGGTGTTGCGTCAATGAAGAGCGCTCTCCTTGTCAACTTATGTTGCCGCCTCGTCGGAAATAAGGCCTCTATTTCGGAGAATCGTCAAAATTTTGGTTGCTATTGGGAGTAATCGATTGCGTTTCTTCACTATCGTGTCATTCACCCTAGAGAATAACGACTCAGTGGGGACGGACAAGCTGCGCAGACTTCGTCGGTCTGGAAAAAATACATTCCAAAAAAGCGAAGGTGGCTAATGTATGCCCAGCACACCCTACATCTGCAACTGCGTCGAGCTCTTTCGTCAAACATTCTCTCAAATTTGTTGGGGCCGGCATTGTCTCTGGCGATGGACACGATACGGCCTTCAATTTGATAGTCTTCAAGAACAGCATTGTGAAGGTCAGAGAGCACATCGGCCGTATGTGACGTGGTTAACATATTCTCGAAGGCAATCCTTTCTGTTTAAAGTTCGACTGTACCGTTACAGTGAAAACGTCTAGACTGTTACTAGCTCTCCATTCGTCGATAGTAAGAGCGAATCGAATTTTGTTCTGAGACATTCTCTAAAGATTTACACATTTCAAAGTAGTAACTAAGAAGCAGATTTCTCAAGATGGTTCGAGATACCGAGGGCACGTTACCTTGTGGTATTGAAGAAGCCTTCTCACAACAAGAACGTCAACAAACAAGAAAGTAAATTGGCTGACACCACAATATCCAACCAACATTTTTCGGTAATGATTGGGACCGGCCCAAGCAATCTTCAGCCGATTGTTAGTAAGCTAAGCCATTTCAACGCTAATAATATTATCACCTTTTACCCTTACATGCGTTATGACCTTTTTCGCAACCATCTCTAAATGAATCACAATGTTTCCATGACTTCTTCCATTGAGCAGACAGAAGGCATCTTTGCCAAGATTCCTCAGCATTTGTTCTATATTAAGATCCTCGATGAAAGCAGCGAACGCCGGCTGTGGCTGTTGATGACGCGGCTGCTTTGGTGTAGACATCGTCTGTGGGCCGACTTTGCCGGATCGTCCACCAAGATGTTTTCCTTGTTCGCCTGATTGGCTACAAGCAGTTGTAAATGCTCAAAGCTCACGTGAAGTGAGTCTCGTCGTCAGGCATCTTGACCAAGTGTCACTTACTAGCTGCTGATTTTTATCAGATCGCGAAAAATTTGGTCATATCGATTTTCAATACACCGCAGCCATTTTGCAGCCGGGCCTTAGTACGCCAAAATTCGGTCGGGCTATAGACGCCACAAAGAGTGAGTGATCGTGTATACATACACATCGAGGTTTCATTCAGTCATGAGATGTGTTCGGCGTGCAAAAAATTGAATATTTCACAAATTTTGACCGAATTCGTCAGGGCCTTAACTGCTGGGGTAAGTGACCTGCACATAGACAACACCCAATACTGTTTCCACTAGAGGCCATGACCAGACAATCATTCAGACTCTGCTTCAACATAATCAGGGGGTCTGGCTCATTCAGTCATACAGCATCTGGTTCAAAGATAAGGGAAAAAGGAGCAAATAAGTGTACAGTTGGTTGTGAGGATAACGTGATGGACTCATACGTCCAGTAAGTAAAATACATACAGGTGAACCTGGCTAGAAGAATACTTTTCATAGAGATATCTCGCGGAATTTGAAATTTGCTGGGCGATTTCGAGATTTTGGAGATTTCAGAACTTTGAAACGGGTTTGAGCGACTTCAGGCAGAAAATAGCTTTCGATTTAGTTCTGCGTGCACAGCAAAGATGTACCAATGCTCGACTCCGATAAAGCGTCCTCGCAAACTTAATGGGCCTAGGAATTCAAGGCTCATTACAGATGATGCATGAAAATATTGTCCCTTGAAGCGTTTGAAAACGTTTGTTGTATTGATTGGCCAGGTCGATACGTGGTTCTAGCTCTGACAAATGGAACATTGAAGTGTGACCGTTCTCTACTGGTCTTCACGCAAGGCTGAAGCTTGCAAACGAACAAACTAAAAGAGCTCACCGCCAGACAGTTCTGTTTAAATTTATGCTCTTTGAGATATCCTGAACTCGATTCACGAGTGAAGATAGGCAAAGTATAATATTTCGCCATCTTGGGGCCAGCAGAAATTAAGTAGATCACCTTTCAGTGCATTCTGCATATAGCGGGTTAATTGCCAGTATAATTCTATAGAGGGTTAATTACCAGTATAATTATACTTAATTACTGGTATAATTATCCTACTTACTACTGGCCGTGATATAAATAGTAATTATCTAGTAGTGATTACTACAGATAGTAAATACTAAATTACTATAGTAATCACTAATAACTAATTACTCTCAACACTGGGCCACAGTGAAGGAAGCACATCTGTGAAATTCTAGGGGACCACCAATTCCACATCAAGATTGTGAATACTTGATAAATTACTATAATTCATATTTCCAATATGAGATACTTATCAAAAAATTATACAACACAAAAATTTTCTCCTCCCTCGCCGGAAATCATTGGGGTAGTTAGCCCATTTTGGTTGCACACGGGCCCTGGCCATAATTCTCAGGCGCAGGGCCAACTCGTTTTTCTTCGTTCTTGCCCCAGCCTTAAGGGCCAAGGCAAACTCGCGCAGGTCCAGTTTTCATGTATAAGCCAAACTATTGAGCCGTATTATAATAAAAAAACTTTTCTTCTCTAAGAAAACTAAGATTTGTGTCGAGCTCGCTGCCAATGCTTCCCGCGGATAAGCGCAACTCCGTCACATACGACGCCAATCGGATCAGGGTGCCGCCAGAAAAAGACATTATGAGGCAGTATCCGGTGGGGCCTCTGTTGCGAGTCGTATCTGACGATATCGTGCAGCGGCGAATACACCCGAACTTTCAGGAAAGTTATTTGGACCTGGCCAGCCCCGATAGCTTTGAGTTCCAGCAGCCGAACAAGGCCCATTTTTCCAGAACCTCGCTGTCGTCGCCGTACAGCCCGACAGCCCATGATGCGCTTATATCTGACGGGGGAGCCCATTATAGGTACACCAAAACGTCCCATAGCTCGGCTCAATTGAGCAGAAAGAGTCCGGACTCGGTGGACTACGATAGGCTTGGCATGACCCCCGAAAAAACGGCGTCTTTGCGGTCCCTGAGCATGATGAAATCCCAGATGCCGCCGGCCAGGAGGTACAGCAGTTACCCGTCTATAAATGCACCGGCTTATAATCCAGCACGAACGGAAAACGCGCATCAGGCTCTTGAAGTGCTGCTGTATGGAGATAGTGAAAAAGTTACCCCTGAATCGGAGACCCAGGGGCAAATACCCGCTGCAGGAACCCTGTTTAGTTTCTCGGAGGCAGACGATTCCGTGCTCCAGGTCTCGCCCGTCAGGGCCCTGGCGCCCCTGGACTTTACCCAGTGGCTACCACCATTGGCCGCCCGCTCGACCCCGACCCTCACCTCGGGGTCTCAGCACAGATTGCCGCCATACCCCGATGTTGCTCATACACAGGATGGCGAGGCACAACTGCCGCCCAAATCGGTGGTTTCGGTCGACTCCAACGCCATCGGCCTGATCCTCGGCGCATACGAGCACAGCCTGAGCCTGGTGGCGCTTGCCTCGCCGAAACCCGCCGACAGTCTGGCTGAAAATCGTCCCGACGTCACCCACCCTCTATCAGCGACTCCGGCGTTCCATAACCCGCCTCCTGAGCGGCCGGTCCAGAGCGAGCCAGCCGTGGTACACCGTCCGTGTCAGCCCAAACACAATAGGCACGATTCCCAGTCGTCGGCGGTGTCGCTGGCGCTGTCCTCGACGCTCACATCTGCGCATAATAACCAGCAGAGGTACGTGCGGTATTTGATGAGTACACAGGCCAACGCCGTGTCATACTCGAGCCGCTGGGGCATGGCCAGCGTGTTAGACTGGCTCGCGTTGCACGGGTTTCCCGAAACCTGGAAGGAAACGTTCAAACGCAACGAAATTCTGGGCAACCGGTTTCTCGAGTTGGTCAATTACGACGCGTCCTCCCCGGTGTGGCGGCAACTAAGCAGCACTTTGGGAGTCACAGGTGATGTGGCGCTGGTGGACAGGTTTATCAGGTTGCTAGGCGCCGAGGTCGAGGGACTAGAGGGTTCAGCTCTGCAAAGTGTACCCTCACTGTCGCTTCTCGACATCGATCCTTATAGCAAACAGGAAAACCGCAAATCTTCGTCGACGCTTTGGGCGCAGCAGAGCCCGGCCACCCTGGCAAATCCGCGCCCGTTTTCCTACATTGAAATGGGTCAGACCAAGCCGCAAAAAGAGCACGGCAAGTTTTTTAGAAAACACGCGCGCGTGGCTAGCGACAACGCCAAAGAAAAGGAGCTGTCGAGCGAGGCGTCGCTGGGGCTGAGCCACTTGGGGTTCAAGAAGAGCGGGATTTTGAGTACCCTCCGTAAATATGGCGGGGAAAAGGCCGCGGGCATCGTCAAACAGGTCCAAGCGAACCCCCACTCCGCTAAAGTTCCCTCCAGCAAACGCTTGAGCAGCAGTTTTCTGAGTGTTTTGCAAAAAAAGACGGAGGTGGGGCTGAAAGTGCTCGAAAACCACAGACAGGGCTCGCAGGGGTCTGTTCCCTCATGTTACGAGGAGATGACCAGGTCGCCGAGCTCGTTACAAAGTCTCAACATTCTCAACTCTGACGAAGGGTTGGCCATAGTGCCCACCACCAGCTCCAAACTGTCGCACAAGTTAGCACTCGAGGATATTGTGGAGCGCCACTTCTTGCCGGTGTCACAAAAACAAACCGAGGAGGCACGGCGGACCATTTTGCTTACCAGGGACAACAACTCGTTTGTGCCGTGTACGCTCGACTCGCTGGCTGTGGCCGACATCGACGCTGTAAAGCGTGTTTTTATCCAAAAGCTTGATTTGCTTGATATAGGAACCATCACGTACCACCTCACCGATTTCGATGCCAACAGCGGCGCCGCATTGACGGACGACTTGTTGCACGCTCTTTTGAGCCAGAACTTGGTGTCCAAATTGAAAGTCGAGCAGACGTTCCGGTCGGCCGATCGGGTGGGCACCTACTCGAGCACTTCGTCCGACTCCAAGTCTTTCGAAACCATGGCCGGGGGCAAAATGTACCCTGCCACGCCTCAGTACATGCTCCAGCAGTCCAACGATAAAAGCGTCGACTACATGAACTTCAAGGACATGGGAAAGATCCGCGGGCCCGCAGATTCGGAGATCCCGTTTTTGCCCAGGGTGGGGTCCCTGGAACGGGTTCCCGCGGCATACACCATGGACTTGTCTTTGCCTCAGCTGAAGCGGTTGCAGCCGGGAAACGTGCCTACGCCCAATCTAAACAAACGTGGTCTTCCCCTTATCAACACCTCGCAGCCCCCAGTCTTGGTGCCCTCAGATTCACGAAATTCTTCTACAAAAGTGTCTTCAAGCTCGTCATTTACCGTGGTCCGCCGTGAAGGCCGAGAGATCGATTTCGATAAAAGGCGTATGAACGCCAATGAAAGCAAGGCGCCAAGGTTGATCCCAAACATTTACTCGTCCTCGGTGACAGACTCGGCTGTGTCTCCCATCTCGGCATCCACGATACACGCTTTGAAAGAGGACCGACTACCCTCGCCTTCTGGAGCCACCAATAAAACGGACAGTCAAACACAACGTACCGCATCTTCTGGGCTGGATCTTGAGAAAGGGTCTAGTTTCGTGGCCCGTCGAAAAGCGCCGCCGCCGCCGACCGCGTCGAATTCTCTCAAGGTGAACAAGAAGCAGAGCATTGGAAGCCTCAGTGTTCTGTCGGGCTCCAACCGGTCCACTCGGTCCAATCGCTCGGACATCTATCACTTGCTGAACGATAGTATTGGCTCATTCAGCAGCTCGCAGGTCGGTGCTGCTAGTGTTCGTGTTCCTGCAAAAAAGTTTGATTTCAGCAATGCCCCAAGCCTCGAAATGCCTGTCGGTAGGGGCGACAATAGTGATGATGACGATGACGTGTTTTTCAAGCCACTCCAGCCCAAATCCAGAGATATGAGGACAGATGCCAAAGATCCTGTTAAAGACTCTGCGAACTTCTCCACTAATAACGACTTGGTCGAAACAGACTCGATGACAATGCGGCCTTCGGTCGACGAAGTGTACGACAATCTTGAGCGGTACTTTCCGAACACGATCTTGGACAAGCCCATCATCGACGCATGCCCCGAGTCTCCTGGATGTGCACCTCTCTGTGAACGCAGTGCGCCCAATTCCGTCACCAAGAAATCGGGGATTTCAAGAACGTTTTCGAATGCAAATATTTCGCCGGTACATCCAGCAAAAGCAGCTGACGATGAGGTTCTCTACGGAGATGGGCCACAACTCAATCGCCGCATGAAGACTATCCGAGCAGTGGCCCATGAGGCTCACAAGAAGCGGTTGGCAAGCCAACGTGCTGTAAAAGGAACTGATGTGAATAAACCGCCACGCAAACAATACAATGACAACGATGCTGGTGCACTCACAAGAGCCAACACCAAGTTGTGGGGGCAGAGAGTCGTGGAGGTCACGTCGGACGATATCGAGAAGGGATTTGTGGAGCGAATCAGGAAAACCACCAACAAGACCTACGAGGAGTTTGCCTGGGTGAAGGGAGAACTTATAGGGCGCGGTTCCTTCGGGTCGGTGTTCTTGGCGCTCAATGTGACCACCGGGGAGATGTTGGCGGTGAAACAGTTGAATGTCAGCGAGAGCACCAAGTCCAGCTCGGACGGAATCGACGCATTCCACAAGGAGGTGGAGACCATGAAGGACTTGGACCATCTCAACATCGTGCAGTACTTGGGGTTCGAGCAAACCAAGCTGACGTACAGTTTGTTCTTGGAGTATGTTGCCGGAGGGTCGATCCTGTCGTGCCTCAAGTCGTACGGCAAATTCGACGAGCCCTTGGTCAAGTTCATCACGAGGCAGGTCCTCGAGGGCTTGAAGTACTTGCACGAAAACGGGATTCTCCACCGGGACTTAAAAGCAGATAATCTATTGCTAGAAATTGACGGAGTGTGCAAGATCTCGGACTTCGGCATTTCCAAAAGGTCCCAGGATATTTACAGCAACAATGCGGAAATGTCGATGCAGGGTACTGTGTTCTGGATGGCGCCGGAAGTCATTCACAGCATGGTGGAGGAAAAGAAGCAAGGCTACAGTGCAAAAGTGGATATCTGGTCGCTAGGGTGTGTCATGCTAGAAATGTTTGCGGGCCAGCGGCCGTGGTCCAACGAGGCGGTGGTAAGCGCGATCTACAAGCTCGGAAAGACCAAACTTGCGCCTCCAATCCCGGCAGACGTGAGCCAGGAAGCAAAGGATTTCTTGAACAAATGCTTTACTATTGATTCGAGTGAGCGGCCGACCGCTGCCGAGTTGTTGGACCACGAGTTCATGCGCATCGACAACGCGTTCCAGTTCAGCCAGACAAGGCTTAGCGAGGTCATCCGGGTTATTCCGACAAAAAAGATCGTTGGTCGATAATTCTCTTGCTATTTATCTGCTATTTACAATGCTATGTCAACTTCAACTCGCTGATCACCAAGTGCGTTTGAAAGGGCTCGACATCGAGCGTTTTGAGCCTTCTGCAGCGGGGCTTTTTCTTGTACACGTGATATAACGGCTCGCGGGTGATTTCCGCCAACGTTGCCGTCAACGAATAGGAACTCTCCGGAATTCCCTTGTCGTCGTTATATGTGAAGTTTCTCGAGCCTAGCGTGGTGACCTGGTCGAGTTTCAACACGTCTCCCACGTTGAGGCCCTTGATTTTGTACGGCAAAATGAGCCTATCGCCTTTTGTGACCAAATATGGCATGTTGTGGATCTTGCAAATGGCGTACAAGTCTTTGCATCCATTAGAGTCAAACTTCAATGCTGTCAAGTCAAGCAGGCGTTTCCCCGCGGAGAATGTCTCCGCAGAGGTTGCTGCAATTGTCGCTGCCGACCGGAGCAGAGAGTAGTATGAGAGGTTGCGGACCCCGCCGAAAAATGCCGCCTTCAACATCACAGGTAAGGGTTACTTCGGGGTTTGTAGTTTGGTGAGCTATAAGTTGAAGAGATTTCGGCTCTAGGCTGTGCCTGTATGTGGGTTCAGCTTTCGCGGAATAGGAACTGGTACGAGCTGGGACGATGTGTTTGGTATCATTGTATTTGTTTTCATTTCTGTGAAATTGTTTGTGAGGAAATTTTTGATTGTAAGGTGATTTCGAAATTGTAGTTTCTGTAGCGGCTTCGTGCCAAAATAGTCACTTTAGTTTGTCAAGATATTGAGTCTCTCTCACCGATTCAAGCGCACTGCCAATGAGCTCAGCTTTGGTCAGGTATTTTCACCAATCCATTGTCACCAGAACAATGTATGGAATCCAATAAGGACACATCATATATGTAAGATGCTTTATGCAAATTTAACGAAGGAATCATGACTCAACGAACACATTGTTTGGACAAAAATATGAAAGGACTATACAAGGCTCAGTGCTTGGTGCCGCAGTTGCGAAGTGCACTTTTAAAGTAAAATCAAGCTAATAGGCACACTTGTGTATCGATCCGTAGGATATCTAGTCATATCGCTCTTTCGAATTTAAAAAGGTCAGAAGAGCCAATTAGACTCTTCCCATTTACAATCGAGTAAAATTTCTGGGAGAGAGACCATCAGACGTTTTCTCACACATGGACAAACCTCTGTTTGTTGCGAATTAATTAAAATGAAAAAAGGCGAGGAAAAATCAGAGAGATCATATTGCAGATAATTGAGAGCTACAGCATCTACAGAAACTACTCAAAAGTTACACATGATCAAAATCAAGTCCTAAAAACCCCAACTGGATCTCTGAATGAAGAATCATACTGCTGGCTTGACCTTCCAGTCCTTCCCCGTTTCCTATACTGCACCACCGTCCGCGCACTCACCTAAACCAGGCCAAAAGCAAGTTTACAAATTACGGATTACAAATTACCAATCTCAGGACCGAAGTAGACACCAGAAGTCCTAGATTTACTCAAAAAAATCATTTGTGCCATGATCACAGGAATAATAATAAAATAATCGGACCTTGAAAGATTCGCATCGAATGATTCGCATGCGGTGGCTCTCAATCTCTCACACCCGTCCAGTCGCAAGAGGCCCAGCTAGAAGCGCGAGTAAAGCCACATGGCTTGTCAATAGTTGCTACAACAGCGAGATCACAAGATCCAGATTCAGCGATGAGTACAGCAGAACCAGATAACCAGAATCAAATTTAAATTTTGTCTGGCTTTCACTAAAATGTTATAACACCATTTACCAAACGTTTCCTTAGACGTTTTCGTGGAAGCCCTAGGGCAGTAGGCAGTGTTGCGCGCTGTCGTAATTTTGCGTAAATCATAATTGCAAATTTGTTGCGTGAAAATGTATTGCTCTTTACGATTTACGAAAATGGGAGTCGTCGTAATCGTAAATGGTAATTCATCGCAATACGTGTTATTTTTATTTATTTTTATCAATTTTAGTTTATTTTCACGTTTCTTCGAAGTGTTACACGGTTTTTCCAAGGTCTTTCTTCAGTAAGGTACTCATTAACCAGTGCTGCACATCTTGTTCAGATATTGGGTTAAAGCCCTAATGAGAGGCCCCTGACATGCACGTGTTCACGGCCGTATATTTTGTGATACTCGGATTCTACTCGCTCGTTGATTGAACCAAAGATAAAACGAGATCAGCTCGCCTCATTGACGCCACCTTCTACAAATCCCACTCTCATCATTCAGTGTGCCTGGGTCGCAAAAGAGATCAAGGACAACTACGGTGACCAGATGGAAGTTGACGCTAGTGAAGTTGTGGAGATCAATTGAGTACACGCATTCATGATGATCGGATGGATTCACATTCTTCGAGCAGCTTTAATTAGGCACAAAATAGCTCATTTCTTCACATATCACTCATCTTGATGTTAAGGGCACCCCGCTAAGATGTCCCCAAAGCTTGGTGTACACAGTATCTAAGTAAGTGAATACAGACTTGTATATTATCATCACATTTTCAAAGTGCTAAGTGGAGAGACTGCCCACAAATAAGAGTAATTTAGCCAATCACTGTCTCATACTAGTGAAGATTATGGTGCCGTAATTTACCTGTTTTGGCAATTTTCGGTAGCGTGTTTCCATTTTTAGATTTAAATTACGGTGTCTTGAAACGGTAACTTTTAGAACAAATCACAAAAATCATTACGAAAACTTAGGTAAGGAGATGAGGCTCGCATAGCAGCCGAACCACAGCATCCACCCCTCCCACCCAATGTGATGTTTCATTATAAAGAAAAAAAAAACTACGAAAATACAAAGAAATTACGACACTGATTACATTTTACGAAAGATGGCGACTGCAATGGCTCCCAAAAACGTAATCTGAATTTTTTTCCCTGAATTATGGTGGTGATTACGTTGGCCGCGACATTCGTAAATTGTAACTTTGACGTAATACGCGCGTAGTTCGCAACACTGGCACTAGGCCCAGAAATTAGCTTCTTCTCTTGCACCAGATCTCACTTCTCTCTTCGCACCTGCTCGCCCTGGGTCTCTCACATACCAGTGTTGTGAGTGTTTCGGAGTTGGTAGTCTCTGATCTTCGTTAAATACCACAAGAAGTGCCCAGGTCTGAAGCGCCAACACATATCCCATTGATCAGCGAGGATCAATGAATGAAAGATGACCTTGCCTGTGTATAGACATATGTTCTCTAATTACTCATTAAATAGGCTTCGTGCGGGCTATGAGCGCTCAAAATGATGCCATATAAATCAGTAGTAATGTCGCAAAATGAAATATACTTACTGCTTACTACTTTCTTTTCATACCGCCAAAAAGCCAATCAAATCGATACCCACTAAAAAATAGTAGTTGTTCTAATTACCCGCAACACTGGCATGAACACTTCCATGTGCCTTCGCTGGAGCCGCGCCTGAGGAAGTGCGAAGACGAAAAAAACCAATCGAAAATGCAAAAAACGGAAAAAAACAAAAAATCAG
Source organism: Metschnikowia corniflorae (assembly GCA_030581935.1). NCBI lineage: Eukaryota > Fungi > Ascomycota > Pichiomycetes > Serinales > Metschnikowiaceae > Metschnikowia > Metschnikowia corniflorae. The sequence goes on along the minus strand of JAKTWD010000559.1, from coordinate 45,234 downwards.
CATGGAAGCCATACCAGTGGCCTCCGCGCTCCGCGCTCGCTTCACCGCACAGACCTGCTCCGATCTATTCGCCCAAACCAACGCCAGAAAAAAGAAGCACCACGGCCTGACCACTGTTAAGGAACGGGGGCCAAAACACAAAGCTTCATTGGAAATTAAAAAAAGGCTTCTAGCTACGGTGACACAAGCAGGCCTTTACACAATACGGGCCCCAGCGTTCTTTTTTTTTTTTACCAGCTTATATATTGCTCGGCACTGTGCCTCATTTATCATCACCGGTTGCCCAGCCCTTGGTTTCTTTTTCTCGTGCCTGATCAAAGCAATCCAACCCCGGGACAGAGCACCATCAGCCACCAAGACAAAGAGAGAGCTCATCTTTTCTGGGCTTTTATATACATACATTGCTGAATTTGTACTTTCTCAACTCCTTTGCTTGCTGATTGGAGATTACGAGTTGCTCGGTAGACGGACCAACTTCAGCTCGATCGATACGTTCACATATCCAGCAACCACGCGCCGTGCACTCGTTCAACTCTTTGGCTCGTTACATATTGCATTCTTACACCCAGCATACAACTGTCCAGGACACAGCAGGCCATGTCGTCGTCGTTCTGGAAGCTAAATAATGGCTTCAAGTCGTTGTCGAACATCTCGACCATTCTTGAGAACTACTCGGTAGCCGCCGAAAAAGTCCCTGCGACGGCGGCAGAGACACTCGTCAAGCTCTTGGACGAGGGGGACTTGCTACAGGAGTTGATGTCGAACAACACTCCTTTGCTAGAGTTCTTGAGAGACGATACTGTCATCAACTTGCTCGTGGACCTACTTATTCTGGAAAGCTTGACGGGCGAAGAGCTTGCGGAGAGTTTGCAGAGGCTCAGCTTGAGCGAATACCCGGAGAAAAACGGCGAAAAGGGCGAAGGTAGCGAAAGTGACATCGACGAAACACAGCCCAACGATGCGCTGGCTCCAGAAGCGACCGAAAGGGACTTGCTGGGTATGAGTGCAGCGGAAGCTTTTGAGGCTCTACTCGACGATGCGATGGACGTAAAAGACGAAATGGAGGAGGAAGAGGAGGCAAAAGAGACGTTTGATGAGCGTAGAACGAGATACGCCACGCTAGCGGCAGAGATTTTGAGCGCTGATGTGTGGTCGCTCACAGATACGGTGATGGAATCGACATCAAACCTCAACAAGTTGTGGCTGATCCTCGATTTCTCCCCGCCATTGCTGATCAACTTGGCTACCTACTTCATGAAGATCATGGAGCACTTGTTGGACATGAAGTGCGAGGAGATGGTGACGTATCTTATTGAAAATCAGCCGAACTTGGTCGACAAGTTCACGCGCCACCTCGCTAACCCGCCCCTCATGGACTTTCTCCTCAAACTCATCTCCACAGACAAATCAGACAACTCCACCGGAATCATTGACTTTCTTCAGGGGCAAAACTTAATTCCGGGGCTCATCGACGCTCTAGACTCGACGCCTACGCTGACGCCGGCAGAACACGACCTTCAGTTGGCGCGGCAGTCGTCGGCGGCTGACTTCTTGAAAGCGCTCATTACCATCTCCGCCAACTCGACTACCGACAACTCGACCATCGGCCCCAACGAGTTGACAAGGGACTTGGTCTCGCACGATGTCATGTGCAAGCTCCGCGACATCATGCTTCAGGGCGGCTATGCGTTGGGAAACGGCGTGGGCATCATTATAGAGATTATTCGGAAAAACAACTCCGACTACGACATTCTCCCGGTGCTCTACATCACGCTAGAGAGTCATCCGCCCACGGGGCGCGATCCAATCTACCTAGGGCACTTGCTCCGCGTGTTTGGCGAAAAAATCGCCGACTTCAACGAGTTGTTGATGCATGCCAACGAGAACAATAAGTTGAAGACCACGTTTGGCGAGATTGAGCCTCTAGGCTTCGAGCGGTTCAAGATATGTGAACTCATTGCCGAGCTTCTACACTGCTCGAATATGGCGCTTTTGAACGACAACAAAGGCTTTGACGTCGTCAGGGTGAGGGATGAACTCCGGAAAAAAATGAAGGAGATTGACCCGGTCGGGTTCAAGTACAACGAGGCGATCGAGATGAGCGCTGAGAATATGAAGGCTAGTCTCGAGGCTGAGCAGGAGATCAATCAAAAGTTTGCCCACGAAAGCAAACGTCGTTCTTCAACCGTCAACGAGGACCACAACGATACTATAGATTCGTTCAATGGAAGCCTACAGGATGCTTTTGACAGTGGCGGCGAGTTCGACGAGGAAGAGGTGCACGCCAACGCCAACTTGACCGAGGAGCAGATGCGGGAAAACCCCGTGGTAGGTGATTTCCTCAAGATCGCTTTGTACGACACCCAAATCATCCTGAACATCTTGTCGATGTTCTTCAACTTCCCCTGGAACAACTTCCTCCATAATGTCGTGTTTGACATTGTCCAGCAGGTGTTGAACGGGTCGATGGACATTGGCTTCAACAAGTTTTTGGCCATTGATATCTTCCACTCCGGCAACATCACTCTGCGCATCACCGAGGGCCAGAAACTTTGCAACGACTACGAGGAGGCCAACGGGGGAATGAGATTGGGGTACATGGGCCATTTGACCTTGATAGCCGAGGAGGTTGTCAAGTTCATCCAGCTTTATCCCCTCAGCACTGTCAGTCAGCTCATCGACGAGAAAATCGAGGACGAGATTTGGGAGAACTATGTCAGCCACGTGTTGTACGATACGCGAAAGAAGTACAATGCTATTTTGGGTGGCAGCGACGAGGACGAGGACGAGGGTTCCAACACATTTGACGAGAGTACTGGCGAATTGATTGAGGATGGTGATCTTGATTCAGGGTTGCACCTCGATCCCACTATTGACCATGACCTCATCGGCAATGGATACGAGGATCAAGACAAAGAAGAGGAGTTCACCGAGGATATTGGTATTTCCGAAGAGGAGCCACGCGATAAAAATAGCATACGTTTTACTTCGAGTGACGAATCTGAATCGGAAGAGGACGACGATGACCACTTTGCTAATTATATGTCGCTGCAGCTCGCCAACACTGGTTCCAGTGGTTTCATGACCTCTCTCAAAAACAAGGCCGAGGAGTTCAGTGAAAACGAGGGTGCCAACGACTATGAGACCTCCGATTACATGTCCTTGAAGGACATAGACGATGATGGGGACGACTATATTGACCCGAACGATGACGGTCTTTCCTACAAAAAGCCACATTCCTTATACGACGCTCACGGTATGCTAGTTACGGATCTGCTCCAGAGTTACCGCGGAGAAAAGGCACTTCTGAGCGAGGATTCCTCGAGTAGTTCCAGCGACAGCGATGATGACCTTGGCGAGGAGCAAAGCGCAAACAAATTGACCCGGGCCGCAAGCAAGGGGTCGTAGATTCAGGGGAGTGGGGGAGTTTAGAGTTTTTTTCCATAATGTACACCGGGCCGGGGAGTCCGGAACGAGATCACGCTAACGACCGCCATGAAGCACATGGCATTAATACAATGTAACTGATACAATTTTGAAATGATGTTTTGCTTGCATGAATATATTAGTACTTTGAGATGTCTCGGGAATGGGCTTATCCGCAAGGGACCTTTTGGGTCACAGGCTCTTAGCTCAGACAGAATTCAATGCTGCTTTGAGATCCTAGACGAAGACAAAAAACTGAGGCTGGGCCTCACAGCAAAAGTCTTGGGGAAACGCTTCAAGATAGAAGGACATTGTACTTCAGTGATATGCAATTTATATCGTCGACGTCAGTCTTTCGCTCCTGAGCTACTTTCATGTGAACCAGGTTTTCGCCGGTGCTGAGTTTCTATTTTCAAGCATTGAAAATACATCAAAATTGCGCTGCTTAAGCAAATCGTTTAAGCGTTCTCGTTGACAATTTGCCTGCTGCTAAACATAGCTCAAGCATCAGTAATCAGGTTAAAACCTCAGAAGTGCGCCTTCCCTCACGCTCCAACGGTGGGACATGCGAGACAAGACTCTCCATCTCCGGGTCAAACCCAGACTCGCCGACTCTTGGTGTAGCACTCTTGGGAACTCCGCCAATGAGTCCTTTGCTCATGGCAAACCCCGAGGACCGCTCGTTCATTTTGCTGTCATAGAACTCATCCTTAATAGGGTGCATTAGGACTGTATTGCTCTTAGTGATAGACACGACAGTGTTAGATGGCACGCAGGTCCAGTCACCCCTCTCGAAAGTGAGAGGCTCGCTGGCCACGAAAATCACATCCTGAGACCGATTGAGACGCTCCATCTTGAACAAGCCGGGCTCGTACTCGAAAAAACGCAGGCCCGTAGAAAAGTGCAAGGACGCAGCCTCGTCGGTTTTCGAGGTCACGTACCGCGTCACCACCACGGACTCGCCATCAGTGACAGCAAAGTTCATCAAAGATGGTTCCAGGGTGAGCTCCACCTGCCAGTTTTTGATGAGCTCGATCGTGGAGAGAAGCGCCTCGCGCAAGACCGTATGCGAGAATTGGGTCGTGTCGTCAGCCGGGTCGTAGCCCATTTTATATAGCGTATCCAAAAAAAGCGCACAGCAGCACTCGCTGTCGGTCGATCCCTGGATGAAAAGAAAAAACTTGTCATCCAAGTGCATGACGAGTTTACGTTTGATCAGGGCAAACGCCAGTATCCCGCCATTGTGCATGAAAAGAAGCCGCCCACACTGGAACGGGTGGCAGTTGGTCTCTGACAATACCCCCTCGGTGGATGCTCGCACGTGTGCAAACACGAGTGCCAGCTCCGTGTTACTAGAAAGCGAGTTGAGGTTCACGTTGTTCCACGCAGGGGTGATGGCCCGGAACACACACGCGCGTTGGTGCTCACTATAGTAACCGACACCAAAACCGTCTCCGTTGATCGGGTTCCGCATATCGAGCCGAAGCCGCGAGTCAAACAGCTGGTTGATGATGGAGTGCGCGGGCCGCGTAAGGAGGTCCGAGAGCATCATCTCCCGTTTACCCTTGTAGATCATGAACCGGCACATTATGGAGTTTGGTGTTTCAAATTAAATGTCTTTTCTTTTTGTCTTCGTGGTTTTGTGCTGGCGTCAATTCGTCGATATATTCATCTCCTTGCTTCGATCAAACCTGTTAACTTTTACCTCAGGGAAAGAAAGACGAGTATCGACAACCGCGCGGTTGATGCCACAACGCTATCACCCCACGTCACGCGACGTGAGCTGCTCGCGCATCCCCACATTATGTTGCAACCTCTTTTCGGACCTCTGGTGTTTCTGTCCTTGCAGTAGACTCTGTGAAGTGGAACTGAGGGCTGCAAATTTTTGCATTAAATTCTATGTTTTGTTAAGGAATCACTTTCTTACCGAGAAATCTGTTTTGGCTTTTTGGGAGAATTATTTGATATGAGATCAGTATAATCAGGAGATTTCCTGTGATCGAATATTTGGCAATCATTTCTAGTATTGCATGAGCGTGTTTTGATGGTTGTACTTGCGTGTGATCTTAGCACTATTGAGAATCACCTAGACTTATGCATATTAAATCCTGGTCGCTTCAAGCGATTGCTGATTATGTAAGGGTGCCCAAATTAGGGCTTTAGGGGATCTGTAAAGGCTAGATTAGCTGGTAACAATAGTAAGCGTAACTTCGCACGTGCTGATTCATCCAAGAGAAGACAGAGCTTACAAGTGAAGCTAGGTGAAGTTGTGCAAACTTGTAGATTTTGATCAAAGCTTTGCACACAGATCATAAACTCGTCAGCTGTAAAAAAGGACTACTTTTCTCAATAGTCTCAGTTAGTGGCTAGCAGCACTTCACAAAGGTTGATTTTGTCAGCACTAACGTCTTTAAAAATACATGATGTCTAGAAAATCGTTTACCTTCTGTATCGATTCCCATAGCTATTCGGATCAGTCGCTGATATAGTAGAGAATTTTTAAAGAGATACAACTGGTTCTGCGTCAAATTGAGGTAAGTCAAGCCGGTATGAAGTCCGGTATTACTCTTGCTTCACGAAACCAGTGCTTGGGCCCTTCCAAATCAATAATATCAAAAGAAAGGGAACTAGTGTGAACCAGGAAGCTTTTTGATTCATCTCTCAAACCACCATCATGGCCCGACTGTACACCAGAGAAACCTCAATGTTTAGATCATCATTGCATTTAATATTATACATAATATGTGTTTCTACATGCGCTCAAAGGCGATAGCCACAGTTGAGCAATCACTTATGTGCCTCCACTCAGGCAGATTATCGGACATTCAGCAGATTTCAACGCAAAAGATACAAAGGTATCTTTCAACGGGAATAGTCTGACCTCCATCAACAGCTTCATTAATAGTCGTCCCCGTAAGCACCGGCCACACAGTGTTTACCCCGGGCTTTTTTCAAATAGCTCTCCTCACTTCCCAAAGATCCGGTTGACCTGCATCAAGACTCTGCTTGTGGCGAACCAAGTGGTGAAAACAATGAGTGTGACGTTGAACACCACCACGAGAAGTGCGCTCAACATGAAACGCGGAGCGAAAATCTTCCATACCATCAAGTGCCGCCTGAAGTTGGCTGCAAATATGAGACTCATTATGCTTGTGAGGATCTGGTAGGTGAGAATCGTGGTGACGTTGGTCACTACTTGCGAAAGCACCGTGATGGGTTTTGCCGATGGTGGAATTTTCCATAACGTGATGAGCGGGACCAGGAGACACACGATCAAAAACGGACCGAAAGTGTTGAGCACGATGTTCAAGTGGGTGAACGGAAAGAAAATGGTCTGCGTGGTCATGAAGCCTACTTCCCATTGGATTGAAGCAAGCGTTGCCTGGTGGCCTGTGCTGAAGAAATGCTGGTACCCGAGCAATCCAAACACCACCGGGGCGACCAAATTGCGGCGAAGTTCGAGAAGGTCATAGAGCTCCAAGAGAGTGAGGAGCTGCACAACCAAAATGCATAGCGAGAGTGCGCCCATGGGCTTAGTCACGAGAAGAACAGCAACGGTCAAGTTGAGCACGAGGAGAAAGTACGACAGGCCGTAGACATTGCCATACCCCAAGATCGTTGCCGAGGGCTGGGAGGGTTGATTCTCCAGGGTTGTGCTTGTGTTTGGGTCCTCGTCTTCAGCACTCAGCGACTCGGACAACTGTTCAGGAGTGGACAGGGAAAACTCGATCTTGACACACAAAGGGCCACGTGACCAGCTGAAGTTGGCCAATACGAGGGCGGTGAAGAGCACGATGCGTGCGATTGCCAACTTGAACAGCTTGAGCAAGCCCGCATTGAATAATCTGCCGAGCTTTCTTTGAAAAATAACATCATTTTCCACGAGCTCCAATGTCCAGTATACGGCGTTCATGAGCATCAACAGGGTCAAACCCAGCTCGATCCATAAAGGCGCCGCCGAGTGGTACGACAGGAGGAGGCTGTAGAAAGACTTCACGATCCGCGGAAGCACGAGAGCAGCCATATACAAAAGACCCACGCTCCACCTGGTGGTCTTGAATGTAGGAGTGCAGTACGGCATCTGTTCTTCTCGGCAAAGGTTGATCGACGTCACCACTCGCGTGAGAACAATGAAGGTGACAGCGTGGGCTATGGCCAAGATCCTCTGATTTCGCGTCTTTTTGGACGACACAGCCCCGCAGAGGCAGCACACGCCGAAGGTCGAGAGAAAAAAATTCACCATCTTGTCCTCCCACACGACGTACGAGTTCGACGCGAATATTAGGCAGTGCAATAAGCCAAACACCAAGCTGAGGAGCGACCATATGTTGAAGTTGTACACGAAAAACTCGACCACCTGGTGCCAGAGCCACGAAACACTAAACCTGTCCATGATGGGGGCCCAGAAACCGACGGTAATTCCAAACGCCGCACCACTTAACAAACATGTTTTTAAGTTGACATGCATTGGGCGCAAAACAATGTATATAGACAAGCTCAACACGAGCCCGAGAAGCGACATGGCGATAATGGACCCAATGAACTCAAACGACATGGTCAGCACACGCACCGATGGAATCGACCGCGAGTACGTGATCAATACCGAAAGCGAGAGTATCAACACGGCAATGCCCAAGGAAATGGATACGAGGTCAAACCGCGCCCACAACGACTTGCAGTGGTCGAGAAATTTCAGCTGGAGGCGCCTAGCTTCGGAAATGTACGCGGACTGCAGCTCACTGTGTCCAACTTTTTGAAAACTGATTTCGTCCGTGTGCACCTCCTTGGCGGAATTGAAGTACCGCGCAATCTGCTGGATGGTCAAGCGGCTGGCTTCGCAAAACAGCTGCTCTGATCCAAACACCTCGTCGATGGGAAACCCGAGGTTATTGTAGGGGATAGGAATGCCTAATAAAAGCGAGATGGTAGGGACCAAGTCGATCTGGTTCACCGCGCGGTGCCCGTGGCCCAAGTCCGCCGTGCTGTACTGGTCGATACTTCTAGGCAAAAACCGAATTTTGGTGCTTTTCGTATAGAAAAAAATCGTGCTTTCGAGCTCGTCCGGGCTCTCTCCACCATGGTTTCCCGTGCGGTCCATGCCGTGGTCGCCCATCACCACAAGCAAGGTATCATCTTCGAGTTTTTTGATCACATCGCGTATGAGCGTGTCCATTTGATGGAGTTTTTCCTTCATCGCATGGTGGTTTGGGCCATACCGGTGCCCCGCATGGTCTACGCCTAGAAGGTGCCCGATAAGCACGTCCCATTTGTGAGTTTGGTTCGCTTCCAAGAGCGGAAATAAGTGGCTGATCACGCCGTCGTCAACGGTGTGGAGATCCCATACATTGAGAGACTCGTAAGGGAAATTGAGTGCTGGGTTGAGATATTTGTCGAATAAAGCGGTCCATGTATCGTCTCCCATGAACGCTACGCTTTTGTTGTGCCGGTGTAGCTGTAGGATCCAGTTATCCTCATCAATAGCATCGCCATTGAAGTTAGATCCTGCGTCTATAAACGTAGGTAGGGAGCCCGTAGTTAGACCCTTCAATCGCTGAAGAGTGGTCGTTGGCGGGTCGGCCAAGAACTTTAGAAGCACAGCGCTTTCGGGTTCCTTTTGCGTGAGCTCGTGCAACACCGGGAAGTTGTTGTGGTAGTTTCCGTTCCACTCCGCATGACTTTTGTCTACGGGCATGGCAAAGTCAAACCTTAATGCATCAATAACTATAAACACGGCCTTTTCGAAGCGGGGGTTTTCGACACAGCCCCTTGTGCCGTCACCATTCTCACACTCGGCAATGTTCGGAAGCACCAGCCGCGAGAGAAGAAAGCCTTTGGTGAAAAGAAAGATGCCAATAAACTGCAACACCGCCAAAAACACGAGCACTACGGTGTACCCAATAAAACTCGCCCGTAGCTTCTGATGCTTGATATTACTGCGGGCCTGTTGCTGCTGCTGGAGCTGGATCCGGCGGGCCGCCCGGAACTCTTGCGGCAGGTCCATGCTATGCCAAAGTGATGGAAGAAACTGGAGGAAGAAATCTATTTGTTATCGGTTGAATGTTACGGGCCGAGCGCCCGAGGCAGGAACAAAGCGCGGTCTCACAACGGTGCACATTGGAGCAGGCCGGGATTACTAAGGGTGTATCAAAAACGGCCGTTTTGGGCGTGGCTGTGATTTTTGTTCCATGAAATTGACGAATAGATGAATTCGAAATAGAAATGTGAATTTGATTTTGAATTTTTGCTATTTGTGTCCGAATCAATGGGGGTGTAGAATGATGTCTAATTTGTCAGGGCTCGCTGACTATCTTGCGCTCGATTGGCTACAGGTAATAGATCGCAGGCCGATGGCTTGTGGCCTTGCGAAGTTGCAAAAAATGACAACTTACGCCTGAAAGTTGAAAAAATCAGGGATTTTGACTCTGCTTTTTTGAAATGCGTGAATTTTTGCTCTTTGGCAATGCCTGATATTTTTATTTCATTGTCAAGATTGGAAACACAGAGGAGGGGAGGTAGGTAATGAATCGAGTAAATGACGTATATTGATGTCTGGTCTGACGTTACTGCGCCACGTCGAGTCGAGGTGTTTATCCATAAAGGACTCGTAGGTCTACATATAATATTTCCTCGATGCAATTGGTGCTGTCATTTGCTCACAGGAGATCTGCAACCGACTAATTAGTGATGTTGCCCGATTGGTGTAACATGAGGAGGGCGATCGCGGCCGCAGGTTGCAAAATAATTTGCGACGAGATTCGCAAAGCTCAGAGCCACTGAGAATCATGGTCTATAACAATTATGGTACACTGCCTGTGTTTCGATGAACCAATGCCGTCAGCTTAGTTTGGTCATCACCAGTTGACACTGGAATTTCTCAACAGACTTGAGCTCATATGTTATACCTTGCATGAGCTGATCCAGGCACATACCTGGTGTTGAGATATCAGCGAAGTCACATCATGAAGTCGGTCACCCGTGAAGCCAAAGATACGAAGTGGTCCAATCAGAGGAATTTGTTCATGATTGTTTCGAGTAAGGTTTACTCTGAGTGCCTGTAAGATGGTCCCGTGACCACAGGCTTGATTGACCCACTAGAATCACCTGACTTTCAAGGATTTTCTCTGAAAAACATGGCAAGATAGCGTTCTCCCGACATGGGATTCGAGACAAGAACAATCTTGGAAAAGGCGCTGAGTAGTGAAAGAGCCCGACTTTCCCAAGCCTTACTCTCCCCTCCTTATTCTCACCACTTCTGCAAGCTGTGTCACTCCATATTGACCTGAGTATGCCCCAAGAACTTCTTCCGTTTGAGTCTCGGAAGATGTTGGAGCATGATGCCCGTTCTTGTGCTACCTCAAGGATATATTGTTTTTTGGTTGAGACTGCCTAAATTATTAGGGCCAGTAGTATTACCAAGCGAGTGAACGACCTTCTAAGGTAGAAAGGTTTTTGATTTGCGAGACTCAGGAGATATGTTCCGTTCCAGCTGAATTTTGACCCGGATTGTATTGTGTTCATTCGACGTGGGTTTCAAGCTTGGAATGTACTCACCCTAGCCGCATCCTTTCTTCTCGAACAATAAATTCGGCGTACTGCTTCCACACACCAATAGAGGGTGCGCCTATTTGCATACCCTTAGTTCAATGGTAGCAACGTCGAATTCAATTTCATGGGTGTCGTGCATAACTGACTCCACCGGGATCTCGTACAGCTGCGATCGCTCTAAAGATACTTGAGCATACCCGTCAGGCTCTTCCTCATGGCAGATATGACATTTGAGCCTTGCAACTGCAGTCTTCGAGTCATTAACTGGAACGTTAGATCTAAATTTGAGAGCATTCCACCTTGAAGATGTAAACTGCTCCATCAATTCAGAAGCGCCCTATACCACCATTAGAAGAAGGGCATGCCACCTCTTTCTATCGTATGGTCTCCTTGTCTGAACCAAAGTACACTGGGTGTTTGAATAAGTCATGGCTTGTACCCAGTCGCCAATTTCAAATAACCTTATTGCAGCGCGAGATCGAGTACATGGGTTGAACTCGCGGTGGAGCTATAGAGAGACCACAATACGGCCTTCAATGTAGCATTCCCGTATTTGCGAACGGTTTCCCCTAAGCATCAAAAGTGAGACGTCATAGATCACAGAAACACAGAAAGACTCAACAACCAAGTAAGTTTCACCTCCTTTACGTGCCATGGCCCCTTTTTCTCTAGCAATACCTGAAGTTTCGAAAATTTATTCCTCTCAGGAACAACACACAAAACCACTCACTCCATGTCGTTCCCCATCTGGCTCAAGAAGTCCACACTGAACGGATCGTCGTCCATCGCCGATGCCGGCTGCTCGTGGCCCTGCCCAAACGCCATCGGCTCGGAATTGTCGTTGCCCTGGTCGAAATCCATGAGCGCGTCCATGCCGTCCATGCCGTCCTGGGGGTCTGCCAAGAACTGGTCTAGCTCATCCATATTCACTTCGCTATCTATTCCGTTCATTTCCTTCGGTTGATTCGATTGGGCCGAGTCGATAGAATGGGCAGAATGAGCAGAATGAGGTGCGTGCGCGGGCAAATGCTCGTGTGGTGTGGGTTGTCCCCGCAGAATATACGCCTCACTCCCACTTACAGGAAGCTCGGCACTATGCAACAGCGGATCAAACGCGGAGTTATCGGCCTGGCGCACGTGGCCGTGATGTGGAGATAGCGCCCCATAGTTTTCGGGGATCTCTTGACCAACATACTCGTTGCCACCGGTGTACCCAGACTCGTCCATGGGTCCGTTGTTGCCTATATGGGGATCGATACCTCTCGGCTGGTGGCGCGTTTCTGGCAGCGCGGTCACTCCCGAGTTGGTAACAGCACTACCAGGCACCAACCCGGGCATCTCACCCCTGCTGCCCATGCCGCCAGTTGGGGGGACCCGGGGGTCGTAGTATGCAGGAGCCAGCTTCACCTCCGTCTCTGGCGCCAAAGTTTGGATGGCGATGGCGTGTTTTCGCACCTCGCGCGTGTTGACCACGCACTGCTTGGAAAACTGGCGCTGGTATTCGTCTATGGTCTGCTGTAGTTGTATTTCCAACCCGTTCAAAGAGTCGATATCAGTGCATTCAGCCAGAGCCTGTGAAAGTGCCTCCACCGCCGCCTTTTGAAAGCGGGACTGCTCATTTAATATCTCGAGGCTAGCTAGACTGTTTAATTCGGCCTCTGCTTCCTTTAGTTCCTGTGCCAGCACTTTTAGTTTCGCGTTCATCAACCTGATATCACCACTAAACATCTCGCCGATCTTCATGCCTTTAACATAGTCCAAGAGCTCCGAATCTGTCGAGTTTTCGGCGTAGCCCCGCTTAATAGTTTGCTGCGGAAACATTGGCGGCGGCAAAAACCGCGATGTGTGGATTGTTTTCAGCGCCACGTTGTCTAAAAGTTCCTGATTCGTGACGTACCGATTCAATGCGTCTGCTCTAAAGTTGACTAAATCTGCTTCGTCGTGGAGCTGGTAATTTTCCTCTTTTCGTGACCGGAACAGGTCTCCTTCCAGCATGTGCACGGCCCGGACCTTCGAGGCCTTCCTGACCCGTGAATTGCTCATATTGTGACGAGGATGAATGCACTGTTATGCTGTAGTTGAGTGCTTCGATAGAGGCACTTTAGGTGGGATTGAAAGCGCGCTCTTCTGTGTGAATTGCGTAGAGTGAGTTTTTGCTTATTCGCAAATGGGATAATTCTCATATAATTGGAGAAGGAGTGTTTGTTATGGTTAGTAGCCTGGTGTATCAAATGACTCCATGATACTCAAGAGTCTTGTATGGTGTTGATACCGCGCTAAGGCAGTGGTGCCATCTCGTTGAGCACCGCACTACCTGGCAGGTTTGTCACCATCGTACTGGCCATGAACGATAAATGTGGCCGGAAACGTACGGGATCGCACGATCTGTACGGCGAAGGGTCTTTTGTACGAAAGTAGAAAACATGTATGGTTTTGGCAATACAATGTGAGGCACACCACGAGGCATCACAAGTCTCTCCAGACATGTGCCAGATGAAGCGTTTTGTCTTCGCTTGAATTGTGTATGTGAGTTTTGTCAAGAAAGACGAAAAAATACGAAAAAAAAAGAGATCCGAGTTAGCCCACCAGAATGTTTTCGATATCTGCTCTACCGCCCTCGCTTGTAAGGATACTCTCACAAGTTTTTCGTCAACTCCTCGTCAACCACTTTGAGTCTTTGCCTGAATGTTCCCATCTTGAGGATAAAACAATCTTCGCCAATACCGATTTTCGGAAAATGTGTCATGTGGGCGATCAGATGCAGCGATAACTTTTTACTGGTAACGACGACAAAAATTTGTAGGTCACTTTTTTTTTAAAGAATCAATTGTATTATAGGGGGCTCCCACCTGAAGTTACAGAATCTATACTGCTAAAGAAAAACCTATAACACATCTTGGAAAAGGCACTGAGTAGTGAAAGAGCCCGACTTTCCCAAGCCTCACTCCCTCCTCCTTACCCTCTCCGCTTCTGCAAGTCGTGTCAGTCCGTTCTGACCCGAGTATGCTTCAAGAACTTCTTCAACTTGCGTCTCAGAAGTGGTTGAAGCACAATGCCCGATTCCGCATCCTTTCTTCTCGAACAATAAACTCGCCGAACAGTCTCCACGTACCAACTGATATAGCAAGGTAAACCTACGAATCGTATAACCTTTGATGCAGAACGAGATACAAACTCTTGTGTCTCGGCTCGAGCCCGAACTGTCGCGGGGCCCGAAAGTCGATTTTATGGTAAATATATGAGGATGTAGTTCCGTCAGTGTTTGGTAGCGTGACTATCGGCCGAGAGCTTAGGGCTCTTTCACGATCAATTTAGAGTTGGGTCGGCGTAAGGTGGACAAGAATTCGAGAAAGAAACCAATTTGTTTTTGTTATCCCGAAAGCACGAACAATAAGCGAGCTTTTTCACAAGCAACTTCACTCGATCCGTGGACGAAGCTGTCCTTGAGATGTACGATTGTACGATCTAGTGTACAGCTACTTGTACAGCTACTTGTACAGCTACTTGTACAGCTACTTGTACAGCTACTTATACAGCTACTTGTACATCTACTTGTACAGCGACTTGTACAACTACTTGTACAGCTACATGTTCGACGTAAAAACGTAGTACCTGACCCTTCCAATCATCAATGATAAGTAATGTAACAGTAATAATATAAATACAGACCGCGGCGCGGTCGTTCTATGAATACACTCAGTGTAAATATGACATAATCTCCTCTTGCGCTCTAATCTCCTGGACACCCTCAGCCAGGCACCGCAGGCCGATCCTAGAGATCGAACCGGCCATTGACAAACTCCTCGCTCTCTAAATGCTGCTCATGGTCAATGTCCATTTCGTCCTCCTCATCATCCTCCTGGTCCTCAATTACCTCGTCATCTGGCGGCAAATTGGGGTTGCCTGGGATGAACGAGGCCGGATTCTTGAAGGCGTTGTACCGGTGAGACTTGCTGAAATGCTCGTCGATCGCAGACGCGTCCACATAAGTGAAGCCCTTGAAGTTGGCCTGTATTCCGGGCGACAACGGCGTGGAGCCCATGTCAAAGTTCTTCTTGAGCACCGACGTCAGCTCGTTGGTGAACTCCGGGTCGAAGTTGGACGTGTCGGTCTCGCTGGACAAATGCGGCTTGAACGGCGGCGGGATGTTCTTGGCTCGAAGGAGGTTCCAGTCAACATCCTGGAAAAACGGGTGGGCCTTGAGCTCGCGGGCATCGTTGATGGCACCAAGTCTGTGCTTCGGGTTTCTATTAAGCAAGCCCTTCACAAACGACCGCCCCTCGGGCGACAAAACCTCCTTGGGGAAGCGCACCTTGCCAAAGGCAATGTTCTTGTACATCTGCTGGGTGTTGTCCGCGTAGAAGGGCGACCAGCCGCAGCACATCTCAAAGATCAACACGCCCAACGACCAGAAGTCCACCATCTTAGTATAACCAGTTTCGTCAAGAAGCACCTCGGGCGCAAGGTACTCGGTGGTGCCGCAGAAGGTGTTGGTGGTACCGTCGTTGTTCAAGTTGGCTTTCGACAACCCGAAGTCACACAACGCGATGTGGCCGTTGGCGTCCAACAAGATGTTCTCGGGCTTCAAATCCCGGTAGACTATGTCGTTGTCGTGCAAGTGCTCGAGCGCCAACACCAACTCGGCAATATAGAACTTGGCGCGGTCCTCGCCGAAACGGCCCTCTTTCTGCAAATGCCAGAACAACTCGCCCCCGGACATGTAGTCGGTGACCAAGTATAAGTCGAGCACAGTCTGGAAGGAAAACTTAAGGCCGACGATGAACGGAGACGCCGCGGCCGAGGTGCGCACGAGAATATTCCGCTCGCCGATCGTGTGCGCAATCTCCTTCTTCTTGACTATGAGCTTCTTCAGCAAGATCTTCATCGCGTAAATCCGCCCGTTGTCGCGCTTGCGCACCTGGTATACCTGGCCAAAAGTGCCCTTGCCCAAAAGACGCAAAACCTCAAAATCGTCGGGCCCGTACGCTTTTTTGGCGTCGTTTTCGGTGAATATCCATTTGATCTGCAACTGCCCCGCAACCCGCTCGCCAACTACACGTGACTTCAACGGGAGCCACTGCGCCTCCACCGGCACGCCCGAGGCCTCCGTGTCAGTATTCGGAGAAATGCGGATCTGGCCCAAAAAGGCGTCATCCTGCGCCGCGTCGTAGACCGAAATCTCCAACTGCAGCCGTGTGCCCACCACGTCAAACACCGCCTCGTGGTTCCATAGGGGATTCGAGTTTCCGGCGGCTACGTTGAGTTGCGACGCTTGTCGCTGGAACCCCGGGTGGCCCACGGGCATACCGTGGCGTGCATTTGGGTTGCCCAAGGAGGAAGGCGTGTTATTTACAAACTCGGAGCTTTCGTACGTCAGCACCACGTACGGCTGCGCGTACGCCGCCACGAGCAAGTCGCGTGCGCCAATAATGCTGACCTTGAGTTTACCCTTCGGTTGCAGCGTGGTTTCCAGTGTTGTGTGGCCCTTTTCGTCGGTGGTGATAATGACCGGTTGTGCGGACGCCGAACCCGACAGCCGCGCCGATGCAGGGGCCGTGGAGCCCGATTCTACATCCGTGGTTGTTTTTATATTTGCGTCACGCATGACACTATCGTTAGCCGCCGGGCCCCGTGATTTGGGCTCAGGGTAGTATGAGTCTACATGGTGCAACGCGGGCCCCTGGATTGGGTGCTCGTAATATGGCTGCAAATCGCTCAAGAAAGGCGCGTGAACCTGTCCGTTGGCGCCCGGGTTGTTGCTATTAGTGGACGTCGTGGTACCGTAGGCCATTTGCTGACTAGAGACGGCGGTGGTCGGCGTCGACGCGAGCCGTTTCGGCAAGAGCTTGATTGCCGAAGCCGAGGTCAGACCCGAAGCTTGCGTTTGTAAACTTTGCGTGGCATTACCCCTCTTCATTTCGTGGGAATCGATCGTCGTAAACGACTCGGCGTCACTAAGGGGCAGGGCCTCTTTTTTCGAGCCGAAGCCGAGGATCGACTTCGCAAACTCGCTCATTAGATGATTATCTATAGTTTTGGTCCTTGTTATCTTTAGAGCTATATTTTTAATTCCTCCCCGCTGTGATACGCTTTTCGCCCCACTTTGCTTATATCTGCTCGTGCTGCGTCCTTGCCTCACCAATGTCCAGCAGGTCTATCAATGTTTACAATAACACGGTCAAAAAAGGCAATCGAGCTATGGTTCCGGCCCAGATTTCCGGCAGTGCCTGGGGATACTCCTTTTGATTGACGCCAGCCCAAAAAAAACAAGATTTTTCCCAAAACTGGCAAAAATCAAGTGGAGTCAAGTTGCGAAAGCGGACGCAGTGTAGACTATACAAGGGAATGCTCGCCGCGAGAAAGGGTGGAGGTGATATGGGAGCGAGATGAGAATCGTAAATTGGGAGTGCGGACAAGCCTTTTTTTTTCGCCCGTTTCTCGCTTCTGCCAATGTGCAGAGACTCGAAGAATAGTTGACCCAAACCGTTTGACTGAAAGAAAGAAAACAAATTTGGCAAAATCTTGAATATTTTTTTTTTTCGTAAAGCTTTAGTTAAAGTTTAGTTGAAAATTTAGTAATAGTTCCGGTTGAAGTGTTGGATGTATTGGTAAAGTGGTGGTGGAATATCTTCGCCAGCGTATGAAGAAAAAATGCGAGATTGTTTACATTCATAAGCCGCTTAGTTCCGAAATGTATCTTGACGAAATGCTTTTTTTGATGTGTTACAAACAGGTTCCCTTGAAACACCGCACTAGAAAAAGGGCCATGTCGGACCATACAAGCCACAGCATCGGCTGGCCGAAATAAGCAGGCCCAAAGCTTAATAGTGCTGCGTGCAAACCGATAAGAGAATCTCGGGAAATGTTTTTCGCGAGACCGCCTAAAGCGCCAGAAGGAAAACAGAAGGGAAACAGAAGGAAAACAGAAAAAAATATGACAATGTTGGGTTGCAGGACTTTTTTGCGTGAGGCTTGTTTTTTTTTCTTCTGCTTGGTTTCAAATTACTAGCAATTTCGGTATGGCGGTTTTTTGAAAGTTTCGTTGCTGGATATTTGTCTTCTGGGAAAATTAGTTGTTTCAGTGCAGTCGCGTAACGTTGCTTGTCGCACGGCTGATTAGAGGTGTTTGAGATATCAGGGCTAGTATACAATGACCGATTCGGGTTACGTCCAGGGATTTCGGTCGCAAAGAGAACGGAATAGTGTATATAATACTGGTGAGAATAAATTTTTTGTCTGATTTTCAGTGAAAGAGTTGAATACACAGGTACTCCTTTTAAGTTCCGGGAGTCTATTAAATCTGACAAGTTGGATGCAGAGAGAGGAACTATGCATTTGAGAGTCGGGCTACTTCCAAATCGGAATCAAAGTGATTTCTGCTCTCGAGTTGTTTCATTCCAGCACTTGACGAAGAAGTTGCAAATTGAAAATTAGTGTATGTTCTTCGAGATCAAAGGTGAAACTCTGTTGGTACACTGCGCAGGTAGACCTCGATGCTGACCTGGACATGGACTCGCTTCATACACATGTATATCGAAGGAACCGAGCCTCGAAACAGACTACTTCTAGTCGAAGTGAGGCAAGATCGTTCATCTCGCTTCAAATCTTTTGGGAATATTCACGAACGTGAAATTACCCTGGTACAACGATTTGAGTGCGATTGTTGTCCATGAAACTTGGTAAAGTTACGGCTGTGCACGGTGATCTAGAATGTTTTGGGTCTGTGGAATGCTGAAATACCGAGAGAAAATTTGCCATCTCCAGCAAACATTAAATTCCAGTGCTGACCATAGAACACCCCGATACCTTGTACACATGTCCCTGGGAAAGGCATATACTCCCATGATAGATGATTCTTTAGATCTTTGACCACTTCAACTTCAATTCTTGGAATAACCCAGGAGTACACGACCAAGTTTGTGTCGACCGAGTCTGATGGGTCTGTTGTGATTGAGTCTGGTATTGTTGACGTTACTACAGACTCTGCTGGTCTGTCTGCACCAGCACTTCGTTGTTCTAACCAGTGTATCCTCGATGAGTGTATTGCCTAGCGGCGATCTCTCTACGAGCTTGTTTGCAGGCTACCTGAACACTTCTTCATCGGCTGAATCATCAACTGCGGCATATACTTCTTTGTCTGGTAGTGTAGCATCGCTGTTGTCACTGGAAGCTAGCGTGATTTCCATAGTGAAACCAGGACGACCAAGGTTTCATCTAGCACTGCCAGTGCATCTGACGCTGCAACAGAATCTGGCGCCTCCCCCGGCTGTGGCTCTGCTTATCAACCTGGTACCACCACCGGATCTGAATCTGCCGCCACTGAAACTGGCGCTGCTACTGGAACTGGCGCTGCTTCTGGCGCCGATACTGCTACTAGCACTGGTACTGTTACTGGAATCTCCAAACTTGTTTTGCTGAACATAAGTCAGACATCGAGACATGTGCTACCTTCAGTCATTGATGAACAACTCAATTTCTCAGCTTTCGTGTCCTCACTGAGTCCGTGTAGGACTACTCCACAAGGCGCGGCATGAACAAAGTTTCAGCCAAACTGAGTGTATCAGTTTGAAGCACGTTTGCAATAATCCGTGCACGCTTCGGAATTTCTGTCATTTTTGATGTTCTCATAATGCCTTTGTCGCAGAAGACTCAGTTTGGTGATTTCATAGTTTAGCTGCTGGTCGCAGATATCATACATGTCGAAGTTGTGGGAAAACTTTTGGAAACCATCGTGAACAGGCATTTCCTTATCACTGCAACTTAGATGGATGTGATTTTTGTGTCTGAATACTATTGTGCCATACAAGCGCATGTTCATTCCGTCTTCAAAGGATCACCGAGCTTTATCGAAGTCCTTTTAGTTGGCCCAATTGATAACCATCAATGCTCTCGAAACATCTTGATTTTTACACGTCGGGCATTAGCATTGTGAACCTCCTCTTCGTGCGAGTCTTCACTGATGATTAACTGTGGGGTTTCGAGTTGTTTCAAGTCCACCGACTCTTTGATAAAGATAGAGAAACACCCCGCAGCCCCAACGAATCCTTACAAGCACAACGAAACGAGTTTAAAGCAACAGCCCGTATCGTGAAACGCGTCGATTAACGACATCCACAGTGAGCAAAAAGTATTTTGGACACTTCTGGAAAATCTCCAGCAATACTGAAAAGGCTGGAAACAACGCTGGGGTCTCACATTCCAAATTTAGTACTTCCAATTGAACGGGTACACGACTTTCGATCAGCGATAGTAAACGCTCTCCCTCGTCTGGATTCCAGGTGAGCCGTAAGCGGAGCTCGATTTATAAATGCCAAAAGCAGGCACACACAAAACTGGACACAGTATTCTAGCAACATTCGGATAATGGTTTTTTGCAATAGTGCCCAAAGTAGGCTGGCAGTGGTCTAAATTGGGGCGTAGGTCAAAAGAGAGGACCTCTTCTCCATCTTCGCAAAAACCAACATTCGAAGACTTGATTGCACGGGCTAAATCATGGTTGACTTTTTATGCTTGGGACAATGTATCTGTAGGTTTTGTCATCCTGTTGGTATCCGAGAGCCACTTATATTACTCCAGTTCTCGGTCAACGCAATTCTCGGTATAGACCAGAGATCGTTTACTCAAACAAGCAGTAACCGAATAGTAGAGGTTTCTTGGGGTCCAGCAGAAATGAAGGGATCTCGGAGCCCTTATATGTTCGACTATTGCTCTCAGAATCATTTTAGGTACATCTACCAATATCGTAAATAGAGTTTAGATAAGGGTGTTTTTAGTGAATAAGGGGGAAATTGAAATTTGCAGATAAAACAGTAGACGCCTGCTAAAACCAATTCTCATGGGTTCACCCCAAGCCTGGTAAAGTATCAGATACGAAGTCACGAAAGCATTTCATAGAATGAAACGCGTATGGAAGCACGTCCATCCGTGTTTGCAGTGATACAGATATATGCGCACATCGGACAAAATCAAAAAAGACTAGGCGAGGGTCAAACAAAATCAGCGAGTGAAAGGTTCTGGAAGTTTGAAATAATATCCTCGAATGAGAAGTGTGCTAGTCGATGAGAGAGCTAACATAGGCTCACAAATTAGAAGTATGATGTCAAAGCGCGCAATTAACGATATTCGTAAACGTCCTCCACGAATCGATATTGTTGTATCAAGAGTCGAAGACAACAAAAGAGAAGGTAAGAGAAGGATAATGAACTTTCATCTTTTTACTAAAAATCAAACCTTCTCTTGAAATAAAAGCTTCCCCGACAACGTCTTCATGATCTGCCTCATTCTACGTATGAAGAAGTACGATCGACTTTATTATGCCATCAATTCCAGAAAGACTTGATCGGCTATCCAAAAAATACAATGCTCAAGCGTTTCTGTTTTTTAAATAAATAAATGACCCTCAGTTTGACCTTCTTACTTAGGACCCTCTGAGATCTGTATACTATGTATCTGGATGCTTGAGACAATTAATATGAACTAAACTACACCTTGTTCTTAGGAGGTGTATGGAAATATAAGTAAATGGAGTTTTTTAACACCGATTCCGCTATTATCTATGCAACTTCATCCTTTTGTGTCTTTTGCAACCACACCTTTCCACCCACGTCACGTGACGATGACTTTGGCGAATGCGAAAAAAGTCCATGCTTTATGAATCTCTCAAAACCATCCCAAGACCGGAATTCACATCGCCACATGAACTTTCTCAGGTCGGTTCCACTTTCAGCCACTGCTGCACGCAGTCTGATTGGCTTGAGAGGATTCAACACGTTTTTTCCGGTTCTCAAAGAGAAGTACTTCAAGATCACAAAGTATGCCAAGCCTATAGATACAACTGTGTATAAAGCGGGAGACAAAATACCCATTACTGGTGTTCCAGCGCAGAAAAAGTTGTACCCAGACTACAAGTTTGAAGCCATGTACTTCAAAAGACAAAACAGGGGATTGTACGGTGGTATGCAGCGGAAACGGTCCAAGACATGTTCCGAATCCGGTAACAAGAACTTGCGTGCGCATTTACCCAACATCGTCAAGGCTAAACTCTGGTCAGAAGCCTTGGGGAAGCAAATCTCGACACGTGTTTCGACAAGATTGTTACGTACAGTTACAAAAGAGGGCGGCATCGACAACTATTTGTTGAAATCAAGCCCCGCAAGAGAAAAGACTATGGGTTTAAAGGGTTGGAAGTTGAAGTACGACATCGCTCGTGCCAGAGAATTAAAGGAACAATCCGCGGGAAGCAAGAAAACAGTGTATCACGTGCTGAAGTCCGGATTGAAGATCACCGTAGGCAGAAACAAGCTTTTGGAGAGCCTCTACCCTTTTGTATACAGGGACAACTACGAGCCCGTTGCTTACGACCGCTTTCTTCGAGCACACTGTGTTTTGTCGACCGAGGAGATTGTGAGTAAGTTGGAGAGCTATGGATATGACTTTGAGCCGGTCACGGTCCGCGTGTAAATAGGATGTAAATAGAAGGCTGCAGGTTATGGTAAATGAAGGTGTTTGAAAGGTTTTTGGATGTGTCTGACGTTAAGCGGGATTTGAGGTAGCTGTACGAAATGATTGGGAAGGAACTTGCGACTTTCGTGAAATTTGTACGGAGGATGCCGCCGTTTTCATAGAGTGTACATCTCAATCACAGTAATCTCTGAAAGCGCTCCGTGTGATGATGTCAACATTTCAATACCAAATTATCTGAGATGTACTATGCATTGGTTCTAGATTCCTTATAATCGATTACATTTGTTGTTGTTATCTAAGTCTTGCATGGCTTGCATGTCAGAAGTGGGATTCTGGTAGTCCTCTTTTCACATGAATTTACACGTTGCTAAGGTAATATTATGTTACAGCCAGAATGGCGTCAGCTAGAAATAGACTTTCAAGCCAATTGGATCGAGAAATCGAAAGCAGCAGGTCGAAATGAGGAAGGGAAATAGCCCCCTCATATTTCATATGATACCTTTGGCTGTTATCTCGCCTGTTCTCCAGTATGGACCAGAATACTAGGATGCCCACTCTTGGGAACTTTCAAGACTCTATTCAACTAACATGAAAATTTCGACTTTTTAGAACTGTGATCGTTTGAAACATGTTTATTTTGGATATGGAGGTGTCTCATTAGTATTGACCTGGCTCTCAAGGGACCGCTACGAAGGATTGGTGAAAAAGGCACATAATTGAGGTTGCTGTGTCTACTTGCGGAAAGTCAGACGAGAAGGAAAGACAGTCTTGAACGTGAAAACAACGTTTTCTTTGACTCAGCAGAAAGGCACTTTTAGCAAACTGGATATATCATCATGAGATGTCCGTAGTGCTCTACTTCGTGTTCACCACCCCATCGCTGAGTTCGATCGATTTGTTTCAGTTCAAAGATTGAAGCTCAAACAAAAACACAAGCTTTGCCAAAACCGCTTAAAAAATACCCAATTTCATAGCTAAGCCGGTGACGACGCCTTCTGTTGCCAATTACTCCACGAAGAGTCATATCTGAAGCTTATCGATCAATGCTGCCAAGTCACGGGAATATTCCCTTATCAAATTGCCAAGAAGATTACTTGATGACTGCTCGAGGTGGGAAATATTGAATAAAGTAAATTTAATTTGAAGAATCTGTCAATGGCTTTGAGTGGCTCTGAGTAGCTCTGAGTCTCTAGATCGCTTCATGTTAGGCTCATCAATAAGGCATTTCCTATTTATTCGATCAAACAAAGTAGGCATTTAGTAAGGCTTACTTGAAGTAATAGAGTATTAGTGGCCCATAATCACAGTTTAAAGTGTAAATCGTGCTCACCTTTATGGCACTGGTACGGGATGCAACTTGAAGAACAAGAAGCACACCACTTCGGCTCAATTAAATGCGCTTCTGAAGAATATAATCCTTCACGAGAGAGAGCTCAAATTGATTATTCCACAGATGTCCGTGGGTTTCATTAGTGAGCCCTCAGCTTGTGGTACCATGAATGTTTAGATTTAAAGGAGAACTCATTAAGCCTCACACATCTAGCACAATTGGAGCCAGTTCCAGGCCAGAGACAGCCAAGTATTTTGTGACATGAAAATGCTAGCAAAATCACCTCTTTCAATTCATAAAATGAAAGACTAGTTATAAAGTTTTCTTTATACCAATTACGTAGGCACTCTTGTACCCCACCATACAAAGTAGCGATGCACACTCCACTGCCGCTCAAAATTCAAAGACCCCGATTAGGCTGTGACTACCTTAGAAAACGGACCTGATATATTTTACAAGTTTTTTCGACTCGCATTAAGAAACTTACCTATAATCTTGTGCAAATGAAAAAGGCAGTCACTACAGCACGTGACCGATATCAGGCGCACAGTACCGCTTGAGGCACCCCAGACCGCGCCGGGTTTGTAAACACCCGTAGATCCCAACCACTGGATCTCGCCTTCGCGACAGCTCGATCACAACCACACCAGGATCCGATCACGTGATTTCCTGCACGCAACCCAAAGCTCTCTTCGCCTGGTATCTGCAGGGAGCGCGGCCCTCTACAGAAAATTTTTCCACTGCCATTACCAGTCCCAATCTTTCTTGTTAGATATAGACAAAAATGGTTAAATCTGGTATGTCTCACCGAACCGCCGCTGATTTATGACGAGGAGCCCCGGTTAATGAACGCGGTATAAACTATGCCCGATGACGCCCTGCATTATCTTTGCTCGATATTGATTTTGACGGTTCTTTTGCATGGGACGGACCAATGCAGCAGTCCTGAGACAACGAAATGTATAGCCTGACAATTCTCTTGAGTTGATACGAAATTGTTTTTCCAGGCCCATCCCAGAAGCGCCCTTTATCTTCGGGGTTCTTGAGATCGAATGCAGAGGTCTGAGGCTTCTAATGGTAAGGGGTCAATTTCATCCAGCACCAGGCCTAGAAAGGCCTAATAATATCTCACAAAGTGCATCACAAGTGCTACTTCATGCAAGGACCCAGAATCCATTCAAATATTTAGCCCAACTTTGGCCCTCCTCAAAATCAAAACAAACAGGAATACCATACTAACATCTTAAGGAATTGCTTGCGGCAGAAACAAGGGTCACGTGACCGCACAGAAGGACGTTGTTCCAAGACTCTCCCGTAGCAAGGGTGTTCTCTCCAAGAGAGCCATTTTCGTCAAGAGCATCGTCTCTGAGGTTGCTGGCTTGGCCCCATACGAGAGAAGATTGATTGAGTTGCTCAGAAACGCCAGCGAGAAGAGAGCCAAGAAGTTGGCCAAGAAGAGATTGGGTACACACAAGAGAGCCTTGAAGAAGGTTGAGGAGATGAACAAGATCATTGCTGAGTCCAAGAGACACTAAGCGTTTCGCGGGATTCTTTGATTAATTCTCACATAGTAATGCACACGTTTGACAATTTTGAAGGTATGGCTCTAGCTTGACCTTTTCGGCTTGAGCCAGTTTGTAAATGATTGTTGTAGTCTGCAGTTGAAGGTGAGTTCTGACCGCCGCTTCTCACGTGACGAGCTCGAGAAGGACACACGACCGAAACTACCTTGAGCGAAAGCCAAAAGTGAGCTAGTCTCAACATACTGTAAGCATTCACGAAACAGTGATTTCTGAGTACTCATCCTCTTTTCTCATAAGGCCAAACTAGCGCTGGTCGGCCCCGGTTGTTCCTGCATATACCGTCTAAGTCTCAGTAGACTTTTCCACTGACCAAATTCAGTCTTCTTTTCAGAACCAGAACGGACATGCTTGGCTTGGTTTCTCCGTTCACGCGTGCTTTTGCAGGGCTACGCCCTTCTGTGGTTCCATCTTTGGCCATCAAAAACTCGATTTTCGCCTCGGCCACCCAGCTACAGATGTCTGTCAGAACCTTCAAGGTGAGAACCTCGGTCAAGAAGTTTTGCAAGGACTGTTATATGGTGCGGAGGAAAGGCAAGGTATACGTTTATTGCAAGTCCAACGGCAAGCACAAGCAAAGACAAGGTTGAGGACCTGCCTCGGTTTATCCCAAACCTATTGTGATCTGCACGAGACCCTCTGAGCATTCTCCATTACAGTGGGTGCGTGCCAATCCTGAATCCACCACCCTGTTCTTTTCTTCACACCTTTTGATTCTGCTTAGCGCTTCACTCTTATCGAAGCACAACGATCTTTCTGACCAGGGGCTCTGCAGGATTGAAGCCCATATGTACATATCATGGCGCACGCCCACACCTCAATACATATCAATACAGCCAACTGGTTTTGAACTTCCTTGTAGATAATTTCGCCTCAAAAAAGCTCTCACATTTTTGCGGCGGGCTCCGTAACATTCTGCCCCGCAGCTAACTTGACTGCCCTCGTGTTTGGAAGTGGAGACTGGGAAATGCTATTTGCTAGACTTCGTCTTTGCTGCTTCATTTGGTTGGTTCCGCCAAGATCCTGTGCTGACGCCTGTTTGGCATACTCGTCATGACGTGGGTGGCGCTGCTGGAGCTGACGCTGCTGCTCTTGCTGGAAAAGTCTCGACGACAACGTCAACGAGGTTCCTGAAATCAACGCGTCCTGCCACACTTTGTTGAGCAACATAATCGACTCTCCTTCTCTCTTTTCCCAAGAAGGCGCAAACTCTTTGAAGGAGTTCGCGTTGTTGTTGGAAACATAGGCACCTCTCTTGTCCTGCTTCTTCCTCACGTCCAAGTCTTGCTTCCCGAACCCATGCTTTTCCAACCTGTTCAAGCTCTCAGCCACGGGGTTAAGGTGGCGCCGCACGTTCACGTACTCACGATTGAGTCTCTCGAACTCAGTTCTTGATTGGATCGAGTTTTGCTGCCCGTTTTGAATGAGATATAGCATGTTTGCTGCACTCATGTTAGGCTCAGTTGGCGTCAGCGCAGTGCCGTCACTAGAACTCGCCCCGCTGTCAGGGGCTTGGAGGTAGTTTGACGCAGAACTAGCAAGCTCGCGCGTGTTGGCCGATCCGTTGTTGTAGTTGTGGGCAAACATCAACTTGTTGAGCGACATGTTCGAGAAATTGCCCACGCGGCTCAAATCCATACTGGCCGAAACATCGAGAAGCGAATTTTCCCGCTGCAACCAGAGCCGCTGCTGTGTTCTCGTTTCGATATTTTGACCACCGCTACCTTGTTGATTGTTGAGATAGCTCGAAAAATCTTTTTGTGCGTCCGGCACAACGGGCGGTGTTGCCGGCTGCGAGTGGCCGTTTTGCCGTTGCTGCTTGATGTTCGAAGTGTACTTCGAATCGTTGCGCTTGAGATTGCTGAAGATCGTTTGGTCTGGCTGGTACGATCCTTGGGTCATCGTTGTCGTGGTCACTGCGGGCTCAGACTCAGATCGCAAGTCATCCTCTGGCCTCGTTATGAATGCTATTCCCGTATTTTTCTGCAGCCCCGCTGTCCCTGCACTATCGTCGCTCCCGCCAACCGTCACCTGTTCGGCAACAGGATACCCCAAGGATTCTTTCGAAGGATCGAATTTGCGTGTCATTCCGGTCGACTGCGATAGAAGAAACAGACCCCCATAGAGATTACTTGCGTTAGTCTCGTCGTACGGTTCGACTCTGTTGTAAGCCTGTGTGGACTGGGTGCTCTGGGTGCTTGCTATTCTTGAATCCGCGTTCACAAACGCCGGTGGTGGTTGCATGTCCGATCGAGCAGAGATTTCGTTTCTATTAGGTCTGGCCCCACCCTCGACTTCTCCATCATCGGACCCATCGCTCATGTCCTCGTATTCATTGTACTCATCGTCCTCGTTGAGCTTCAAGATCGCTTTTCCCCGCTTGTTGCTCGTCTTTAGACCCGCACAGGCGGCGGTAGATGCGATGGAGGTTAACCCCTTGAGAGAAGTGTTAGACTTATTAGCCCTTGTCGCCGCAGTATTGATGCTTTTCAAAGAGCCGCTGGATCTGTTCAGTTTGAGTGACTGATTCAGCCCCGTTTTGGCCAATCCCGTGTAAGTCGATATGGCCAGACTGTTCAGAGTTGTTTTACGAAGGACGTTTTGTTTCAAAGATTCACGCAGCATCGTTTTTGTGAGCGGCTGCAATACCAGTAACTTTGTATGCGAGCGATTGTTTCGTTTTACCGCCGGTCGGGTTTTGGGAATGATCCCGTCGGTCGACTTCGACCGCGCCATAAGAGGCTTGTTTGAATTGGCTGAAGTCGAGAGACGCGTGTGTACTTTTGTATGCGATTGCGACCGTGCATGACCTGGTTTCTTGAGGTGGGGTCTACTATTAGCCGCCGGCGGTTTGCCACTAGTTGTCCTCTGCAACAGCCGTTCCAGGGGCGTTTCCGAATCGAGGTGTGCTCTCGATCCGTTTGTGTCAGAAGGTGCATCCACATTCAGTTCTGAAAGAGAACCACGATCATTCGAAACACGTGACGTTGGCTGCAACTCGGCCTGGCCCCGGGCTATACGGTCCTCTGTCGTCTCCAGCGCTTTGTACGACAAGTAGTCATCCAGTTCACGCGGCAGTTTTATCGTCAGAGACGTGTTTGTATCATTCGATGGTTTTGTGTGTGAGCCATCCATGGACTCGGACATTCCCTTGGTTTTAGGAGGGTTCAGGAGGTTTTAACGAGGATTACAAATGATGTCTATCCGAAGAGAGCGATGCGAGTGTTTTCTGTATTTTTTAGCTAGTTTTTGATGTTTTCTGTGGTGTGTTCGTTTCTGATACGGACTGAGACAGTTCTTCCCAAATTCTGTCAACGCCGCTGGGTGCCAAATGTCTCGTTTGGACGTGTGGCGGATACGGATACGAGCAAATCAAGACGAATCGAGTCTCGTATTGTCTGGTTTTTCGCTTAGCGCTGTAACCATTGTGGGGCATGTCCTGCAGGGAAACTGAGTACGGAGGCACGGGTGTGCGGGTGTTGGCCTTGCCTGTCAAGTCCGAGATGGGCGCTCTAATTAGTCCACCAGTGCATGTTAATATCGATGAGTATCGACCAACTTCTGGAATTTCTTTCGCAACTTGCTCGCTCTTTGTAAATTCTCCAGCTCGACTTTTCAGTCTGGCACTTTGAATCGGAGCTGCTGGCCCTCACTGTAGACGCGGCGCAAAGTCTGATCAAACTCCCCCGAAGCTTTGAGCTGCTGGTACCTCTCGAATAGAAGTAGCGCAGTGTGTGCGTCCTCTATCGAGTCATGGTTCTTTGTTTGCACCGATTGCTTCAAAACAACGTAGGCCAAGAATTTCAAACTAAGTTTCCGTTTTAAGTCCGGAAGGTAGTAGAATTCGATTGTGTCGCGGATTTGTGCCCGCGGGACCTGGAGGTTGATGCACCTGAAGTCGCCTTTGAGCCCATGCCCCACGAAAACACACCCCAAGTTCAAAAGAAGCCAGAGCTTCCTGTATGTTGTTTGGAGCGTCACGAGGAATTTGCGGGACTTGGCCACGTCTAAATCGTTCTCCTCGATCCCGGAGAAGGTTGTCAAGTAGTCATAGATGGGTTTGCGGTGCACGATGTAATCGTCAATAAACGCAGTACCATGTTTCGGCCCCGGGTCGCCTCTTAACGCAGAGATTCTGGCAAGCGAAAGAAGGGTGGGCCGCACAAGGTTTCGCAGACCGGTGTAGCTGACTTCGGCCACCTCTGGTCTCAAAGACACAAACTCTGCATCGATGGCCACGAGCGACCCTATTCCGGGAGCCTCTTGGCGCGTCAAAAGCTCGTATTCTCTCTTGAATCCCTTCCGGGCTCTGTTTGCAAAATGGTCCCTGTACAAAATGGAGTCGTTAAGGGAAGTGAGTCTGCGAAACATCTGGATCTCGAAATATGTAAACTTTTGGTTGCGTGCGTCTTCCGTGTTGCTGTAGATCACCACCACCGGCTTCTTCCACAGGGGAGCGAGGTCAAATACCTCTTCCTCGGGTATAGGCATGACCAAGAAGTCGTTGAACAAGAACCACTGGTCCTTGCCCAGGCCCGCCGATCGTATCTTGACATAGGAAACAAGATTGTGCTTGCCCTTCACGGTGGCGGAGCCGTGGCTGATTTCACACACATATCCCTGGAGTTCGTACTTGCGAGCACGCTGTATGTTGTGGGTGATGACCGGTTTGAATGTCAACCGCCCGCTCGCACCGCTAACGGCGTAAAACTCTGGTGCAAGCCACTTCTTGAACCCTCGGATCTGCTCAAACTCGTGGTCTGTGAACGACACGTTGATGGGAAGAACCGGGCCGAGCTCCAACAACGTTTGTTTCCCCTCAACCTCGAACGGCGTGCTTGCAGAAGGAGGGAACTGCCGCAGCTGGTTGAGCGTGTAGTCCAAATAGTTCAAGATGGTACTGTTTTTCTTGGAAGATTGTGGCGATGTGTACCGTGAGCCTAGATGGGCAAACGCCGTGCGGAAGAAATGCGGGGGAGGCGAGCACAAGTCGAGCGTGACTTCGCTGCCGTACTTCTTGTCGATGATTTCGCGGGAGGGCGTCTTGAACTCAACGTCGTAGTGGATAGAAGTCAATTCCTGTACATCGACGCCAAACTGGCTGCCAAAGTCCTTGACGATCGACTCGACCAAGAACTTGTTGAAGTTGACGATCAAGTTCTGGAGCTCGTGCGCATCTAGCGATTTACCGTCGTCCTTGTTGATGATGCCATGGCTCTTGGCGACAGTGCTCTCATTGAGGAGCAAGGAGAAGTTGGAGATACTCACGTTGCGGGCACCGGCCTTGTGCATCATGTCAAAGAGATACCCCAACTCGTTCAACACCGAGGACCCCTGCGGGTTGTTGATGTTGTAGATGGTGTACTCGTCACGGGGAAGATACTCGGACAAGAGACTCTTTGTGATGGCGTTATAGAAGATGGGAATGTGGCGGTAAATCTGGATCAACGCGTTAGTGTACGAGTTGTCAAGGTGGTTCTCGAGCCCGGCCAGCTGCCCGGCCGAGCGGTTGTAGTACTCGAAATCGAAGTCGTCAACGCCGAACCGCGAGTAGTGGATCGAAAGTTTAGCGTAGCATGAAGGCACCTCCTTGGTCGGATCCGGCTTGAACTGGAACGGCGAGTCGACACTGTCTTCTGGGTGGTCATTTTTCGAATTTTTGGCATTTGAGTCGTTCTCATTGAAATCGTTGAATGTGGCCACGGCTGGAACCGACGGCAGCTCATTGTCGAAACCTCTGCCTCCAAGTACCGGCGACGAGGTCATGCTTCGTTCACTAATAAACTTCGGAACGGAGCTGATTTTCAGAGATGGCCCGGATTTGACATGGGCGTTCGTTCGCAAAGAAGTGTATGGGTACACCACATACTGCGAACCGTACTTGGCCCTGTCGTAGTGGTACTTCTGATGCCCGGGCTTTGAGGAATTCTTTGGGCGTAAAAAGCCCTCGGCGACGGGCTGCGGCACCCGCGCAGTCTCTTTGGTGAAGACCATATCAGAGGGGAAGTTTGACGCCAAGTACTCCTTGTAAAACGGCATCCCCACCAGGTTGAGAGGCACGGGGTCGTCCAATTTGACATGATTTACCAGCGACACGGTGTTTTCAGTGATGTCCGGTTGCTCTAGCGAGGCCGGGAAGTTGAGAAAGTTGCGCGTCGTGGACGTGCCCAAGGACCACAAATGAAGCTTTTTGTATCCGTCCGCAAATGCCAAGAATTCGCCATTCTCGCTGATGTTCAAGTGTGCGAGCTGAGAACTGAGCGGCGCCGCAAGCAGCGCGTGATTACTGTTTGTGTCGGTGAGATCCGCCTGGTATAGGTGCGCCACCAGTTGATCGTATATATCGACAAACTGTAGTTGTCCGTTAGCCGAGGCAATCACAATGATGTTCGGGAGTTTCGGGTGGAATCGGACAAAACTGGCCCCTGAGGAAAACGGAACGGGTGAAAGCGGGCGCATCGTCCGCAAGTCGTAGATGTTCACCAAAGGGTCGGCCATGTATTCTATATTTTGCGCCGATGCTCCGTACCGGAGACTTCGGGCCGAGTATCCGCACGTGGCGACATAATTACCTTTGACATCCAAGTCAGAAAGAAGCCCACTGTGGCTTGCAAACGACTTAACCGTCTGATTTGCTACCGGATCGAAGATCTCCAAAGATCCCAGGGTTTTTCCTAAAGTAAGGAGTTTCGACGAGTAGTTCACGTGCGAAACGCCGCCTGAGTGTGCATAGTGCTGGAGCTGGGTGGGTTTGCCCAAGTCGAGCTTGAAAAGCGCGTTTTCTCCGCCCAAAATGAGGTCGCTGGACGTCAGATACGCTAGTGCCATGCATGCGAGATTTTGGAACGCGCTCTCGTCCGCCAGCGACAATTTCGCCGCGGGAAAAAAGCCATGTGACATGCCCCGGCGCTGGTTGAACCCAACAGCGTTATGCAGAAGCGACAAGATGCCCCGCTGGTGGTTCAAGAGCTGGAGAACTGCCGTTTTGGGCGGCATCAGCCGGAACTTCGTGTATCTGTACAATGGAACATGGGGCGCCGGCGCAAAAACACTCGGATCTTGCGCAGGGGGTGTGAAAGAGGTCGTATGGCCCAGCAGGTCGCCACACCAGAGCAAATTGGCGGTGTTGTCGAAGATCAAAGACGCGATATGTGGGGTTTCGAGGCCTTTGCGGGGCTGCGAATTGCGGGCGGTCGCCGCGATGCGAGAAACCTGGGGACGGGTTAGTAAAGGAAAATTTGGGTTTTCAGAGGCACATGTTTCGATTGAGTGTAAATTTGTGGGATATTTGGGTACTGGTGTGGGTGTGTCGTGGCCCCAAACTATGATCTATGTGCTTCAGGCAGAAGGATTGCGCACTAGAGCCTTCATGAAATATTGTTTAGACAGTGTCCAAAACAGTTTGAAAGTAGAGAGAGGCACTATTTGGGCCAATATTGAATCATAATGGGTATTTCGAAAAACATACTTCTCCCCAGCCGTCCATCGTGTCGTGGGCAGGCTTAGGGTAGGGATATGGTTGCCTTTGTTATCGCTTGTATAAGGCGCCATGGGTCGCGCGGTGGAGAAGCTCAGAAGTCGGATAGTGCGCAAGCTATCTGCTGCCTGGAACATGAAGGAGGTAATAGAGAGGATATTTTTAAAAGAATAAAAAGCGATTTTTTAGATGAGATTTATTTTTTGATCTTTTTCGGGAGAGATTTATCTTTATAATCAAAAAGTATTCATCTAAAATAGTTTATGTTGCTAGAAAGTGTGGGTGTATGGGATAACAATTATGTGTTGCTCAGTTCACGGTTGTGAGAATTCGCAGCCAACGAAATGACCCCTGTTTCTCGGTTTTGCTTCCACTGAAATTTCCAATGGAATTTTGCTGGATTTATCCTTCCATTGAGCAACTTGATGTTTTAGCTGGAGTTCAAATACGTCACCTTGGCCAGGTATCGTAAATTATTCAGAAGTACATGCGTGTCCAGAGATGGAGGGTCGAGCTTTATGAATTTGTTTTACGTGCTGTCAGCCTACAAATACATCATAATTGTGGTATAAAGTTGACCAAGTTCTGACTTCGTATGAGAACGCGATGGCTAGCGTCAAGTTTGAAAGCAGCAGAATTATTGCAAACTTAAAAAGTGTTCAAATCTCATGACATAATAGAGTATTTATTGTAATTCAAAATCCTAGTTTCTTTGGATCACATGAGCTGTCAGCATAATTGATATATCTGCTATTATATTTGTCGTATAACATTCATAATTTCTGATCAGTCATAAGTGTTAGGTAACGCTACTAATCCACTCTTTAAAGGTAAAGTGACGTAGCTTATTGATTATTGATCCTGCTGATACTATTATATATATTATATTCTGATGAACATGAGTACCCAAAATAATCCTTTCTGGGTGAATCACTCAAAACTTTCAATCTTACGATAGATATCTGACTTATAGATATTAATTCTCACTGTTCCGCTTGTGCTTTGAAGGCACTATATAGGCAAATTACTTTACAACATTTATGACACCATTTAGTAGGTAGCTGTATATACTGCCTGGTCGATATACCTTAAATGATGTTGATCCGGTGTTACCCAAACGTAACAAAGACTGTTTGTTATACTCCGCTATTTTCTTCTGCTTTCTGTTATTTCATTTAAACGAAATGGCCTCTCAAAAGCGGAAATCTGGAACTTCTATAGTTTTGCGAATCACGCCAAGATTATGATTTGCGAAATTTCGGGGCCACCGTAATCACCACCAGAAGTCAAATTACGTTTTGGGAACCATCGCAATCACCATCGCAATCGTGCGTCGTAATATTCCGTAATATTTCATAATGACTTTCTTTCTTTTTTCAAGAAAAAAAGAAACATCATATTGAGGGGTGCTGTGGTTCGGCTTTTGTATAGCCTGGTATCAGAAAATCTATATTTTCTATAAAAACCTTCGTAGAGACTTTTGTAATGTTCTCATTCTCTTGCTGCAACTAAAAACCCTAATTGAACCCCATAATTCGGAAACGTGCTGCCGAAAATTGTTATTACATGAAAAAAACGGCATCATAAGCTTCATTAGTATGAGAAAATGATCAGCTAAATTACTCTTTTTTATGGGCTGTCCCCCTACTTAAGACTCTGATAATGTGTTGATAATATGAACTTATTTACTTAGTTCGACAATGTGTTCAACCAAGCTTGAATGCAGATTTTTACGCAACGTATCAATACTGTCGACTTAAGTAACACGTGAAGAATTGAGCTGTTTCGTGCACAAATATAGCTGATCGTAAATCATAGAATCCTTGCGACCATCGAGAATTTATGAACTCAATCGATCTCGACAACTTCACAGCGTCAACTTCCATCTCGTCATCATCGTTGTTCTTGGTCTCACTCGCGACCCAGACGCGGAGAATGGTATAAGTGGGCTTTGTAGAAGGCGGCGTGAGTGAGACAAGCTTTTCTCGTTTTTTCTTCAATTCAATCAACGAGCGAAAAGCAAACGAGTAACACAAAATTTACGACTGTGAACACGTGCATGTCAAGTGATTCTGTTTAGGGCTTTGACCCAATATCAAAAATGATGTGCAGCACTCGTTGATGAGTTCCTTATTAAAGAAAGACCTTAAAAGATTTAAAAGGCGGCGTAAATTAAACACAAAAATTGTAAAAATACAGCGAGTTACGATCGATTACGGTTTACGAAAAGTAGGGTCGTCGTAGTTGTAAATCGTAACGGGAAACGTCTTGCGTAAACGCGTAATCATCACTACGATTTACGCAAAATCACGACAGCGTGCAACACTGCTCTATAGGACAGCTTCTCATACGACTATATCCTGACGACATGGGTGTGCATTTATAATCAGTTACACATATATCATGTTTGAACACAAAATTGATATTCTATTTCACTTCCTTGACTTCGATTGTTCCCTCTGGTAGACTTCTCAGAATAAATCTGCCATGAAACCCACGCCAGAATATATCACTGTGGAAGTTTCAACTAAGCCACGTTTAAGCCACTGAAAAAAATTACCATGAGCCTTTCAAACGTTTGAAGTTACAGCCGTCGGCAGCAAATCAGTAATAATGAGCAGAAACTGAATAGCTGAATCGGCTGCCATAATAAATATGGCCCACGATTTGGTGCGATCAGTTGAGCTGATAGGTGGCTCCATTTTTCTAAGAGCGCGTATAACATTAAACAAAAAGGACATGATCGAGAGCATTCTTCATTTTTCTCATTATTTGCAATTAACGCGAGTTCTGAGGCACTTCACTCACAATTTTAAGGCTGGCTCAGAGGCATAACATGTTTACGCATCCCAGAAGACTCATAGTGCATCCATACTAGCCAGTGGCCACGCACAATTGGATATCGTATCAAAGGGCACTTAGCATGCCGCCAGTATCGAATCATTTCATTGCCCTAACAAGAAAACATCTTTTTAGCATTTCAACCTGTGAAAAATATCTGTTTGATCAAACAATAAAAGCCACTTATTACTACGTTGATTTGTTTTCTAACCACCCGGCCTGTCGCACGTTGTCTCGAAATTAGCTGTTTATGCTAATATACCAAAATATTACCCACAGTTCTGATGCTGTTGCTTTATACACTTCACTTTTACCAAATTCTACTGGATCTGTTTTCATATGTCTCATCATATCTTGAGATACGTAGCATATCCCTTATCTTGTTCGGCTTTCAAATATCTACGTAGATTCTCACGTTCATCATTCCCTTTCGGTTTGATATAATTTAAACAATGGGTCGCCGTCAAAGATATTGAGGTAAAAGCAAGATTGCACGAGGAAGTGTTGCACACACTACTTTTAAGCTTCATCTGGGTTTGCTACCGTCTACTTTTCCCATCGCAGCAAGTGAATCCCGACTTACAGCAAACGTTCCGTTCAGATCGTGCAGTGAGGACAAGCAGAGTAAGTTCCCGGTGATTCAAGCTGAGCTCTTTTTGAAAAGGTGCGGGATATCACTCGATGGAAATAGTTCTGGACAGCTATGTACAATAAAGAATGGACCAAGCGGAGCGATCTCACAGCTCTTCATCATTTCAACACAGGGATTCACGTCCCAGTGCATGACAGCAAGGAGCGCACGGATCAGCAGTGCCCCCTCTGTCAAACGGCTAATCACCAAGCTTTTCAAAGTCTTCTATACAGCTCTTGCGACATTTCAAAATTGTAGTGGAATTCAATCGGCATGACCACTAAGATGTACATGAGTGAGATGCTTGCTCCAACAAATACCACATTCACCAACCTACGCAACCGCGATCACTCGTGAGGTTGTACGAAAAGCTTGCCTATGTAGGGTTCGGGAACACCAAAGAGGTGTCCTCCGTTCCCACGCCAGGCGAGACAAGTGTCTCGGGCCTTCAGGCAGGCCACTCAGGTGGGCCGATAATACATAGGTAGCACACTGAAATAAACGAGTTATGGGCGAGGAGTTCCCACGAGGAACACATACTCAAAGCTCCAGACTCCATCGGAGGTTTCATCCGTAGAATATATAGTGAGACCAGGCACGTACAGAAGCCGAACCCCAGCCCCCTCTAATGTGATGTTACTTTGAAAAAGAAATCAATATTTTGATATCAGTTTTTTCAAATCTAGTCGAAGTAACCGCTAAGTAAGAATCGACTAGGCCCCATGTACAAGGCCAAAGTGGTAGTCAATCATTCCGATACCCTTGAGGCCGAGGATGATTCATCAATTTTGGAGTTCACAAGAGCAGTTTCACTTAAAACTTCTTATAAGAGGCCTGGCCAAATATTCAAAGATCTTGTATTCATACGACTATAATGATTGTTCTCTGTGCATTAAAGCTTCTCATCAAAAGCGCCTATAACACCACCATAATGATAAGCAAGAGAAATGAGATCAAAGAGATCCCAATTGAACCGCGCACTTTCTCGCGACCTCTCGAACACAATTAAATTTGCTGCCCTCGGCTTTCTCACGCCGATCACGTATTGTGGATCTGCGCTGATTATGAAATCAGTCAGCCACCGCAAGCCAATCCACCCACCAGGTCACGTGTTGTGGAGGCCCAAGCAATGTACACTTCAGTCAAGTAAAGCAAAAGAAAGGATTCTAGTTTTCTCAAAAATCTGTATAGTCCTCTCATACTCACGCATAAAAACCATAAAATCATAAATTTACAAATTTACAAATTACACCCTCCTACACCCTCCTTTTAAACCCCACAATACGCTTTGTTATGATTCGTGTTTCGGTTATCGGCAGGCTCGGTTATCGGCAGGCTCGGAACGCGACACTAGCGTATTAAACTATTGGATGCTATTTGCACCCACCCGGTGGGTGACTGTATTGCGCATGTGGCCCCAAACAAACTTTGCTATAAAGCGGCCCCCACCCTACCGTGGCCTTTCACATATTCCTCTTTTTTGTGGTTTGGAGCTACTTGGTCTTTTCAAGTTGCTCTTCATTCATTTTCCTACCACAAGCCTTCCACCCCAACACACACAAATATCAACCGAAATTTCTTCGGAATCCAGTGGCTCGGCTTGAAACACCTCGCCCTCATTTTATCATAACCACGTCTTATCTTATCTGCGCCCCAGATTGCCACCAATACCGCGTTGCCTAAACAAACAACCACTACGAAATAATCACTACAAAGCAACCCACAAAATTCACAAGAGTTACGGAATTTACAAAAAACACTACAATGTTTCAGAACATCAAATTATTCTGGTCCAAAAAAACAAAGGGCCCTCTTCCGCCCGCAGAGGTACCCAAATCTTTCACCATGGTGTCTGGTGGTGAGGAACAACACATTTACAAAGTTTCGATGGGCGAAACATACGCTGATTTTGTGGACGTAGCGTACAAAAAGCTCTCATACGCCGAAGCCGCGGCGCTTTCGAAAGACAAGGAGCAAACGTCACGGGTTGCAAGATCTAAAACAGTGGTGAAGCTGGGCATGAGACAGGCCCGGAGAATTGCGGCACGTGAGAGAGAGACGGTTCCGAGATCGCCCGAGTCTGCTGACGACGAGCACATTCCGGAAAAATTCAAAACAAACAACTACTTCTTGAAGAACAAGGTTTACAAGCACCACGATAGATTTCTGAGGAATTGTCGTTTTTGATGATGCTTGGTCCACACCTAAAGAGTCGTACTGCCTGGTGCGGTGTGACTATTTTCGAGGCTTCGCTCAAACTAGTTCCCGAAAAGGATTCCCGATTATTTATTATTTCAAGCTGACTGCGCTTTAATCGTTCGCTAAGTGTCGTCGCTTCAACTACACCCATTCTTAAAGAGTTTACCCAATATATGTTCAGATCTCTAGGCATGAGGCGATTTCTTCAGTAAAGGTGTAGGTCTATGCGCAGGAAGGGTCTTTACCTGAAAAAGCGTCTCGATAGTCAAATTGTAAGGGTTTCAATGATTCTTGACTTGAAAACCACACACATTTGTTTCCGCCTCTTTATGTCAACATCTCGCCGTCGCTCATCACGTGCACTGGGTAGAAGCCTATCAACATAAACGCGCCGCGAAACAAAAAAGGAAAATGATCATTCGGCGTGTCGCTGCTCATTCACGAAATAATAACAAGCCTCAGTCACATCATACATTTCATTTAACGCTAATGATATCAAAAGAAGAAACCAAAAAGAAAACTCCGATACCGGGAGTCGAACCCGGGTTTGCTCGGTGAAAGCGAACCGTGATAGCCGTTACACCATATCGGACAGGACAGATGAATTAAAATAAGAGAGAAGACCTAGAGACACTGGCTCAGCGCTTTCGCGGAAGCCCGTCTTGGAGGGTAAGAGAAACTTTCACCAATACAACCGGGGAGGCTTTTGGAAATTTTCCCACCGGCTCTTCCCAAACGACGATGGGAAAAATTCTGGAGGCAACTCCACGTATACGAATGGATACAGCACAGTTACATATGCGGAACCTTACGACTTGCAGAAGCAGTGCCTTTTCCAAGATGAATTATGGGTTTTTCTATAGAAGTATAGATTTTGTAGCTTCAGGTGGGAGCCCCCTATAATACAATTGATTCTTAAAAAAAATGAATGTTCCAATTCATGACACAAAGACCCCAGTTACAGGCTTCTTTTTTTTTTTTTTTTAAAGTCATTTATGCCTTGAAAGGGTAGATCTGACAGATTCTCTCAAGCATCTTTACAGCGAATGCAGCTGCACGAAATGCTGGTGGAATCAGTGATGTTTCCCCCTGTAATACAATTGATTCTTTAAACAAAATGTCTGCAGAAGCGGGGAGGGTAAAGAGGAGAGAGTAAGGCTATAAAAGGTCGGGCTCTTTTACTACTCAGTGCCTTTTCCAATATGTATTATAGGTTTTTCTATAGAAGTATAGATTTTGTAGCTTCAAGCGAGCCCCCTATAATACAATTAATTCTCTAAAGAAAAAAAAGTTGGAATCAATGTTGGCCCTATTGAATTTTACGTATGATTTGTTCAAAGACTCAAATTCTTGCATCCAAATGGTCCACCGATTATATTCTTCCAGACGTGCTGTAGGGTATTTTCCTATAGCTTAATTGTTTTCGAAAACTTTCCAATGACTTCCAGTATCATTCTTTTATTGAATAGATCGAGGATTAGAGAGAACCGCTTGCCGGAGCCAGGGACGACAACTACAACTCAAACACACATCCAGATGTGTACGAAGCACCCTGTTCCAGATACGGGGTACGCCTCATGTTTTTAAGGGCCCAACGCCCCCTACCACGTACACACCGAGTTTTGTAATCTATCTTTTTCAAAGAAAAGTGGTGTATTGCATTCTACGCTTCATAAAGCCTTTAAGCATTTTCTCATTATCTGTTTTTTTTTTAAAAGGTCATATTCCCGAAGTCAGATTCTATGCTTGCTTTGGTCAAAACAAATATTCATTTCATTGAATGAACTGCACTTATTCACTTTTCCTGGTGAAGAGACTGGCAAGCCCGGGACATGCTAGAGAAAGAGAGGTAAGGCTTGGAAAAGTTGAGTGTTTTGTTAGAATAATTTCTGTTCGAAGAGATCTTGTGTGATTCCATTTCTCTTGTCTCTTTACAATTCCAGGACAGCAGTAGACGTGTCCGGAAACGTTCGAAAAGAATAGACTTGGGAAACCCAATTTTTTCAATACTCGGAATTCGACCATCTCTCCAGCAATCTTTCAAAAGTCTAAAACATCTTTGATATACGTTATAGGCCCCACTAGTGAAGTTTTCACAGCAGTCTTGGATACATCAAATTGCGCAACAGATGCAAACAGCACAAACACAATATGTCTCGAAAGTTATAAAGCATTCCGCTTTACACGCAGACGATATCAGCCAATTGTCTCGCAAAAGGTTAAGGCATTCATCAAAATCTCTAAAGTAATGATTACAGCCATTTTGAAATTTAAGAAGTGCTATGTTTCAGAAGTCACGCGTCAAGAATCAGGGTTGCTTAATTTTCTGTGTGCATGTGATTCGGAGAGATATTTTAATAAAATCACCTGTGCGCCTCAATTATGAGCAAAAATATGTCATGAAAGAGAGTCATATCGCATGAAATATGCACCATCAATATCACTTTTCTATAATTATACCGTCATATCAGCTTAGTCTAATCACAAGTCACCAATTAGACACCCGCACGTTCACTTCATCCCTCCCACGCTTTACTAAGCCCAACTAACAAGACGATTATAAGCAGAATCGTAATGAATCCAGATTAGAATAGACGAGATAATTGATCAAAATTGACAGTGACCAAAACATTCAAAACGTGGCTTACTTAAGTATTTTTCGACTCACTTTCTCGACTTTGAAGCTCGAACATATTTACATTTAAAACACTGAATCTCCCGAAATTATTGAGCAATACGAAAAGTCCTGCTAGATACGTGCTGCCTCTTCTGCGGGAAGGGAATACAAAGCCGAGTGAATAAGTCACAGCAGTGGCCCAAGTGATCAAGTGCTTCGTTGAGTAAGGAGTTTGGAAGCTTAATTTCTTTTAATGGGGAGAGTGGTGTGTGGCTGTCACACCGGCTTTGCTAAGCTTGCTTAAGTCGGTCACCAATAAAGACAGCATTGATATTTTGAAAAAAAGAAATTCCTAATTCAACTAGACACAAATTTCAAATGTGGGTACTGGCTTGGAAACAGCGATAGATATCCGCAAAAATTGCTCGGCCTCGTGGATATGGTCTTCAATTAGTGAATTGTGCACTCTCATCATTATTTGTCAAAATGTTGTGGGAAGTCATGGAAGCATGTGGGGCAGTGTTGCGATCATGATGTTAGACGTAAGGTATCGATACACTCTAACAAGCATCTGTATTGTTAGGCAAATCTGCCAAAGAATGAGACTCATAACTCATTAAAGCGAGTGCCACCAGTAGTAAGTACACACATGCATTCGAGTTATGTGAATTTTCTTCTGACAATCTCTGTCAAAGAACTGTGGACACAAAGAAAATCGTTTTCTCACTGGCCAGGGCCAAGGAACCGTGGCGTAACGGGACTTATCGGCTCCCGAAAAAAGAAAGCAAAAAATAGTAACAAGAAAAAATGCTCGGTGAACAATGGTTATGAGAGTTATTCCAAAGATTTCGCAATCTGCATTATCAACCGCTACTGACATGCAACATAATCTAGCCCATTCCCGATGTATAGAGCATCATGAGGTTAGATTTCGAAGTGATAGCTGGCGTGACAGCTTGAACCAAATTTTTCTCGCAGTTGATTTAAAAAATAATGGCCGCTATCTCTTTTTTGTGTGCAGATTGAGCAAAGTTGGCTGTGAGGTGAGAATTGACCTTGTTTCAGAAGTGGAGCCACTCCAGTGAACACCTCCTTTTCGGAAAACCGAGAAAGTCATTTGTCATAACAACATTTGTAATCTTGAACTTGTTACAAAACGCTGCACCTTTTGTTTCAGACCCATGTTAAAGTATTTCTCCGGACGCACCATTTGGACTATATGCCAGCCGTAATTGCGTGCATAATGCAACCGCCGCTAAATAAGCGACCAAGTGGAGTGGTGTCCTTCCCGATTTGGACTTCAAAGGGAGATACTCAACGTCTCACGAAGCCACCATCTGTGTTGATGCGAGATTCGTGCGTCTGTGTTGTCAGAGCTTCTTTACTATCCGCTGCGGACGGAGTTGTTATTTCCCAATCGGTACTTCAATGGGCCATCTCTTTGCAACTCCACGGAAACGATGCGATGCAAAATCAGTATATAATCTGGCTGAGTTTCCCATGAATCAGTAGTTTTCTCTTCATTATTCCAACAAAGAAAACCACTCTCTCAACAGCGCTTCAATCAACAATGAAATTCTCTACTCCTTTGATCCTCGGTGCTCTCTCCGCCTTTGCCGCTGCTGCCCCTGCTGCCCCTGCTGCATCTGCCTCCGAGACCAACCTGACTATCGATGGTACTCTTGTTCCATACGCCTCGATTCTTGGAGGTTTGGCCATTCCCGAAGACGTTTACCCCGTCTTCACTTACGAGAACAACACTGCCACTATTGTGTTCTTGAACGCCACTATTTTGGCTGAGGCCAAGGCTTCCAATGCCGAGGTTTCTGAAGATTCTTTGGCTAGAAGAGACGCCGAAGCCGATGCCGAGGCTGGCTTCCACTGGGTCGCTTTGAAAATTGGTCAGCCATTCTTCAAGAGAGATGCTGAAGCTGATGCCGGGTTCCACTGGGTCGCTTTGAAGATTGGTCAGCCTTTCTTCAAGAGAAGTGCAGAGGCCTGGAACTGGGTTGCGTTGAAGATTGGTCAGCCTTTCTTCAAGAGAGATGCTGACGCCGAAGCCGAAGCCAAGTTTCACTGGGTCGGCTTGAAGATTGGACAACCTTTTTTCTAAATGGCATGTTAAATAAGAAGTGGTTAGCTTTCTGGTTTTCCAATTGAGCTGGTCACCTTATTTTGTCTAAGACATTTTGCAGTTCTTTCCGATTCATTATCATCTTTCGCCATGGCACTACGCCCATTGCTTTTTTTTTCTTAAATATCAAAAAATTCAAAAAAAATACCCCTCAACGTCAAGAAAAAAATGTAGGCTGGGAAAACCTTGAGTCAAACTTGGCGCAAAGGTCTGAGTGGAGATCTCAGAATTCATTCCAATGATAGCGCTTTGAATTAAACTGAGACCAGTATGCATTCAGGGGACTTTTTGAAAGAGAACTTGACAAACTTTAATACAGTAAGTTGCAGAAACGCCAAATGTGAGATCGGTGATTTAGTGTGGTTCAATATTGAAGAGTGCTTGAAGAGCCTTGAGATCGCACAGCGAAGTTGCAGCCAGTTATGTGTGATCGCACACTAGCACTGTGGGATCATTGAACACGAACCGAATTCAAAATGATTGTAAGTTGCCTGATGAAATCAAGCCCGCCCAAAAATCGCTGAGGTTATTCCCAATTGGGATCAGCTGCCAGCCGATACCATCAAGAACTGGCTGCACACCGTTCAACATCAGAATCATTCTATTCAAGATAAACAAGTTTGTTTTCATTTTCAATTTTGAGCATATTGAAACCCCCGTGAAGCAGAAGTGACCCATCTGTTCTACGTATCATGAGTGCGGCTTACTGTTTATGACCACCCGCCAGAGTGATTCCAAGGTCCCACGATCGAAACGACTCCGAACCTCATCTTGAAACACTCTCTGGTTCATTTCTGTCAGTGCCAATCTGTAAGGTTGAGCATTCGAAGGACCCCAATGAACTCTAAAAGAAACGTAGTCTTGAACAATTGGACGCGTAGCCACGACTGCAAAATCTTGTCTACATCAGTGTGTATGTGCAGGATCCGCTAATAGATTGACTACGAAAAGCCGTTTAAATGGAGCAAAAAATAGCAAAAGT
Source organism: Metschnikowia corniflorae (assembly GCA_030581935.1). NCBI lineage: Eukaryota > Fungi > Ascomycota > Pichiomycetes > Serinales > Metschnikowiaceae > Metschnikowia > Metschnikowia corniflorae. The sequence goes on along the minus strand of JAKTWD010000559.1, from coordinate 1,009 downwards.
GTTAAAGAAATGCAGATTTGGCGTCTCAAATATTTTCATCCTCTAAACCTCGGAATAAATCCAATTCTTTCCGCACTGGCTCCTACAACTGATCAAAAATCAGAGCGACTCGCACCATGATGAGATGGATGCGACATGCGAACTGAACAGGCCGGTTTGCAAATCACCTACAAAAAACTATACGCCACTTATTTTGAGCCAAAACGCGAAAATCGCAAAAGAAAACACACAAACAGTCAAGACACCTAAAAAATCACATTATGGACGAAAAAGATCTTTTTGTGGCGGAAGATGACGAGTTCCAGCTGCCCCCAGCGCACATCTCTAATGACGAGCCAATGCCAGACGCACATGAACATTTACAGGAAGCAGACCCCATTGTCCGCAGCTTCCCCATAGTTCATGGACAGCTCCCGCAGCGAAATGCACAAAGTCTCCATGTGCTCCAATTTCCTGGGCGTCCAAAATCGCAGTCGTTGGCAACTACGAGCTTAAATGCACTGGTGAAGCCTGGATCAAGGGTTTTGCAGCTACAAATGCCGGTCGACACGCAAAAATTTTACAGTGAGACGCGGGCAGCGGAGCTTGGCGGCCACGCGGCCCAGGTGCTGCTCCAAGGAGTGCTTTCTGATGCCGGAGGCGGGCTTTTCGCAGGTCAAATCGTCGAAATAGACGGAAACCAGCGTCTTGTCATCGTTCCTCTCGATAGCACGGCCCAGCTTCGGGCTCTGTTCAAGCATATCGACGATGCAGATAGTGCACGTGCCCAGCAGGCTCGTACAGATACCCAGCCTGCCGAGCAGGCGCCTCCGAGTGCGGTTCAAGTGCTACAAACAGCAGCTAAACCAACTGCTTCTGGGGGAAATGAGGGTCCGCACGGAGCAGGTGTAGGGTCTTGTTTACGTCACGTGAAGAGATTCCAAGAGGAGGAATGGGGTGGTTTGAGCTGGTGTGGAAGTGACGATAGCTCTACGCGAGGCATCGCAAAGAGTATGGGAAGTGCTAAGAG
>JAKTWD010000558.1:0-71702 GCA_030581935.1 Metschnikowia corniflorae | reverse complement strand
AAGAACTTCTTCAACTTGCGTCTCAGAAGTGGTTGAAGCACAATGCTGGTTTCCGCATCCTTTCTTCTCGAACAATATATTCGGTGAACAGGTTGCACGTACCAATTGGGATCGCGCATATTTACGTACTCATGATTCAATGGTGCCAACAACGGTTGAAATTTTATGGGCAATGCATGCCGAACTGATTCCAACAAAAGTTCGTGCAGCTGCATTCACTGTAAAGATGCTTGAGCATACTTGTCAGCTCTACCCTCCAAGGCATAAATGGCATTTGAAGCTTGTAACTGGGGTTTTTGTGTCGGAACATCAGAATCTTTTCAACGATGGAGAGCTTTCAAATCTTTGTGCTGTATCCATTCGTATTTGTGTAGTTCCTTCTAGAAATATCCCAATGACAATCGGGACGAGCCGGTGGAGAGATTAAAACCTCCCCGGTTGTATCGCAACCCTTGACTTCTTGCTCTGAGAGCTGATCACCTTCTTGGCTCGTATCGGGAACCACGTAAGATGATCCCATACGGCCTCAGCGAACGCTTTGAGCTGGTGAATTCCCGTGTGCGTGGAACAGTCGATTTCCATGCTTCAGGGTAACATATTTCGTTCTCGTAAACGTCCACTTGAGATGTGTGAAGAGTCCGCCCGTGCTTTCCAGAAGGAAGTCAGCACAGTTCAATCCTCTCGCACTCAGGGGTCGAATGGCTTTATTCCTACTCATGATCTTGGCCGTGAGATGAGTTAATTTCAACCGCATATACCTCGTGTACCAGTTCATGTCTTCGTTCAGCGGAGAATGGCTGCTCTGTGACCATGAAGTTGTACTTGCATTTGCAAAAGACATCTTCTTCAACTGCAGTGGCTTCATACATTGCACCTTGTCCTTATAGAACGCTCGAGAGGCCACAAACCTATTGGTGCCTCTAGCCCGATTAATCAAAGAAGATTCATGTGACCTTGATTCATTGCGACAAAAGGCGACAGTCCTACAGACTGTTTCCAGTTAACTCCATTCAAATGCAAGCCCAAGCACTTCAAATCTTCCGAATACAATAACATCTGAGGATACGGGAGTATCACTTGATGGCACTGTAAATAGTAAGGGGCCGTCGTAATCGTAAAATGTATACGTAAATTTTCTCCGTTGAGTCGGGGCCCGTTCCTGATTCATGTATAATTACGACAGTGAGCACAACTGGTTTACACCACAAGTAGTGAGGGCAAATCCGTAAAAGCCCAGAGAAAGTCTTATTCTTCTTCCCTTATTTTAAAGAAACATCATATTACGGGAAGAACTCTTTGAAATAAGTCTGCATACAAAAGAACTACACGGATGTAGAAAGACCATAATATATCGTAGCCACAATTAAGGCGAATGCCCACACGGGGATTTCACTCAGAGCTTAATCTGCCAAAGCCCCATGCCCAAAATATGATCAACGTCTCATTCATCTTTCTTTATATCTTCAAATGTCATCGACCCAATGGAGAATCTCGATAAAGTGCTTTGGAAAGTATTCCATCCAGCAAGGGAACAATGACTTTCACAGTTGAGATGTTTTACGTTTTCGTGCGTAGCGTCGTGTGGGACTAGCATCTCTCGTAAATGCACTGGTTTTGTGAGTCCGACTTTGTGCCACCAGTATTTGGAGGTCCCATACTCGCTGTGGAGGCGTCTGAACATATGGACTGACTCGACGCTCAAAAGGCATTAGTGACAGCAGCACTGCGGTGTGTCATCCGTACTCATGAACTGTAATGGCACATAAGAGCCAAATTGAATAACTAGAAGGCTGTGAGCTCAATCCTAGCCAGCAATTCATGTTTGTGCAGTTCTTTCCAGATCTTCATCCATCGTCCTCACCGGCTGGCTTCAGGTCTAATCTTTTGAAGTTTGTTTGGTTTGACTGGGGGAAATTCAACTGTTTTGACTTGCTTAACTACTTGAACATGACCCCTTGGATAGCCGTTAGCTCATCCTGCGTTATGGCAACGGGCCAGGCTTTTGCAAAATCTCATTTGACGTAAAGGTCCATGGTTTTAGCAAAAGCGCTCTGAGCGTTCAGACAAGAAATCTGCCCAGCCCACGACACCTAGATTGCGCGTCCCTTGTGGGGTCCTTGCCGAAACTTCCTCACGTGTGGATAGAATTTTCATATTGAGGTATTTTGCGTACCAGTCTGACTGCTTAGTTCAGAGGCAAAGAAGCACCGCAGCCCGATGGCATTGTGCCTGCACTTTCATCTCCATGACGCCAAAGCCTGCTATCTGGGGCCTGGCGTTTAACTTGTCTCGTCCCACACCGCGGAAAACTTATTACATTGTCCATGTTCGTTACCTCCTCAGGTATCATACATTGCAGCAAATTCGTGTAAACTGTTTTGGAGCTCACAAATATTACCGTACCTTCGCTCGAGTTATGGATCTGGATCAGCATAGCCTCTTTAGAATTTTATAAGTGGCAAGCTGCCGATCGTGTCTTTTAATTAAGGGCCCCAATATTTGGTCTCTAGATTTCGAATCGAAGACTGTGGGAGTGGTGGATGTTTTGGTCGAGGTCTTCTTGATTCCGACTAAACCCACAATGTTTAGGTTTAGAAGAATTGGTCTTGCTGTTGCGCAATGATTCAGAAATATTGCTGACTGTTTTCACATAATTCAGTTCGTGGCCAAGGTAAATGTTCACATTGTCCGCGAATACATGATATATTATTGTTTAAAGAAGCGCATTTTCGTGCACTACCGGTATCCCATGGAGGTGGATAAGAAATGGCTCCAATGCCAGGTTGAACAGAAGTGGACCCATAGGGCTCCTTGCCTGGTTCCACATCTGATGGGTGAGAAAACTCCATGACAATTGTTCATGATGAATTGGCCTATATGCTCACGCTGGTTCGTGACGGTCACATCTGCTCCGCTGTTGTGATGAACATGTTACGCTCTTAATCTGGGAGAATTCTTACAACTTTGCTAATCGAAGCTGTATCCGTATTCTTCATCTTACTCTCAAGCCCATGCGGCGTCATTCTGAGCTCTCTCAGGATGTGCCTTCCCGGCACGTGCCGCTCTGGCACACCTCTCCAAATGTGCAAAGGTCCTCGTATTAACCTGCTTCGCATAGTTTGGAACCGTGTACGAAGCCAAGTTGTTTCTGGAGTCACTTTTCACACGAGTGCATTTCTCCAATGGGTGCTCTCCAAGACAGTTTCTGCACAAATTAGGTTGAGCCTCAAGTGCTTTGTGCAAGATCGCCATACCAGCAGCTGCAGCCGCAGGAAGATTGGCCTTTTTCCTGCCCTGCTGACTTGTCTCCTGCGACATTTTGTACTCGGCCTGAGTCGCAAGCACATCTTCTGCGTCCGAAGACAAGCCAACCTCGTGAAAATCGTTCTCACAGTTCTTGCCCTTCACCAACGCCAAGAATTTGGCTCTCTGCTCTTTTGTGGCAGAAACACTGAAGTTGGTGCGAATGCTGTCTGGGAGCTGTTGCCAGATACCGTTCTTGAACCACCTTACGACTTCTTGGGGTGTAGTATTCGTCCCCTTTGCGAACTTGTCATAGAACCATTGATCGATGAGTCTAGTTGATTGGGGCGAAAATTCCAGTATCATTGAGGACAAGAACCCCACTGGCGACATAGAGGACATGAAACCTGGGTATTTATATTCATACACCTCCACAGCCTTAATGGCAACGTCCAAGCCTTCCAATGTTGTTCCCTTCCAACAGCGAGATAACAAGTAAATTACCTCGAAATCTTCATAGGCTCTGGCGCGTAATGGCTTCGTGTTCAGTTCTGCAATCTCGAAAATAACTTCGCAGATGTGTCCCAATTCTTCTTGACGATCAGGGTTCACCTTCTTGTCAGTCAACAAGCAGGGGAACCTTTTTAAGAGCTCGGCACTGATCTGGCGATTGCCTTGGTGGAACCTATGAAAATGAGGCATCAAGGCGGGAATATGCGCTTGAAACATCTTCGCGTCAGCAGCAACAAGGAATGCCTTCATTTCAATCGACTCGATAGTTTCGCAGATGATACTAGTTTTCGCATCACAAAATTCGTCCGATTTGCAGTTGTCCACTGGCTCTCCCCTCAATGTGGAGAATGTCGCACACGAATGCGCCGACTCTGCGATGGACTCGTCAGCATCCTTCTCAGCCACGTAAAACGTGTATCCTGGTTCATGTTCTGTTCAGAACGCACGCTGTACCTTGTCGGAGTATCTGCGAACAGACATCACGGACATCACGGACATTGCAACGTGTGATATCTACGAAAGAGGTGGTCGCAGGTTTCAAACAGTAATGAAAAAGAGAGGATAAGAGCTCTTGATCTGTTGATCTGTTGATATCAGAGTATTCGACAGTCGATATGTTCTGGCCAATACTGAACCAATTATTATTATGGCCAGAGTGGTCCCTCTTCTGCAGAATTTGCGCTTAAATGCGTCGCCTCTGCACACGTCTGCATATAACATAACCGAGCGCGCCGAGCCTCTCCAGATTTGGCAGTCATTCCTGCGCCCCGACGTGGCTCTCGTGATAAGCCCTAGGCTGCATGCCCAGATTGACACGCTACCATGTGCCTCCTCAGTGCCATATAAACTCTTGAGATCTTTCTTTTGAGTTTTGAGGCCGTTTGAATGCACGGGTTTTATCAAGAGCTTACGACCCACATGCATCTATAAGCCATTATTTGATGAACACATCTTTTTTTGTGAAATCGTTTTTTAAGTTTAAGCCAGTTACTCTGATGTGAAGACTAACTAAAGGATCCTCATTTGAAGCGGTATAAATTTATTTTCCGGGTCTCTGAGAGTGGGGATCTTCTCAGGATACATATATTCATGATGCAATAGAGAACAAGTTACTATAGAATCAAAACAAACAAGAATGGATCGATAAGAGATCAAGAGATTACGAGAATGTGACGCGAGAATTCCTTGGTAAGATTGAAAGAGGCAGTGGCTAATGGAAGTATATTTGGACTACTAGAAGTTATCACTTCCACGCCCACCGAGATATAGTATGAGTTTTGCATGATTCTGCACTTGCATCTTTGGGTGCAATGAGGCTTGCAGGTGGTCGATTGACTGTGGTTTCCGCCATTGAGCGCATGTAAAAACATTGATATGTTTACTATTAAATGTAATGATGATCTTGATATAAAAGCTTTTGTGAGAGACAGTCGAGCCATGTTGGTGATTTGAGACATGCTTTCTGATAATCTATATGTTTCCTGGCTCAGATGGATTTCCTAACTAGTGCATCCAATAATTACCAGGGCCCAGGCACTGGTTTCGTGCGGCAGAAGTGAATTCTGATTTCTACGAATGTTTCTATGAGTTTTTGCGGGCTATGTGAACTCTCAAACTGGCAACTACTCTTGAGGCCCGATTGCAAATGAAGTGCAAGTATCACAATTCGGAACTGTCAATTGCTGCAAATGATTCATGCATCAACAATGTATATCCACTGAACTCTCCAACGGCACAATCTATCCAACTTTGCTGCAGAACCCATTGTATTTCTCTAGAAATTCAACGCTGAATTTTTGTAGTTTTCAATACGAGGGGAAGCCAATTTCTTGACATCTTATATCTTTAAAGTAATGGGTGCTGACAAAATAAGCATACATGAAGTATCAGCTAATTCAACCTTCACAGATCCCACAATAGTTTGGATTGAAGGCCCTTTCCTTATCCGCAATCACAAAAGACCAGGATCGATATGGATAAAAGTCGAGGTGGTTCTTCACTAGTGTCAAGATTACACACAAGAACAACCTACACGAGGATAACCATAGAATACTACAGCTGTTTGCCAAATAGGCGATCACTGGAAATATCCTAATAATGCTAATGTTATAACGAGAGTTTTCTCGAAAAACATCAGCTGAGTACTTTCCCGATAAAGTGATTTCCAACCGAACATAGAATTCATTGTAGAGATTTGCATAATGGGGGGACACTGCAGGTTTTATCAAGGGCCAAGCTGCTGTTAAGACGTACTTCAGCCTCGATGTTTCTCAGATGGGACGCATGAGTGTTTTATCAGTTCTTGAATAGACTTCTGCTCATATCGCAAAATATTGTATCATTGAAATCACAGATGATGCTGATTCCAACAGAGGGGAATCTGTCCTCATTGTAGAGTATCTTACCCGGTGTTTAGCTGCATGGTATACTTAGACAATGCCATTGCCAATGGCAGTTACAAGGCTGTATTGCATCAACTATTAATTATTTCAAGCATAGTTGGTAATGAAGCTTTCTTCTGGACGCCCTCAAGACAAGAGCGCCATGGTCTTGTCCCCCAATTGGGGCAAAACCATTCTCAGATATTCAGAAAATACACATATCTGATACCAAGAATTTCACTCACGGCAAGATCGTTCCTAATGTCTCCTTCACCATCCTGTGTATCATCCAGCTAGCCTTCTAACCTTGTTTCACCATCAGTTCCACACAAACCAAACCAGCATGAGCACAATCAAAAACATTAGCGTGATAGCCCCTCAACAGTCTATACCTCTAGTCATCTCTGAAGTATCTCCGAAAATCTCAAAATCTCAAAACATCTCACAAACATCTCAAAAACTGGAAAACATCTCTGAAACACTTCAAAAAAATCAAACATTTCATATCACCAACCACGCCGCGGTCCCGATCAACGCCACCCCGATCACGGCCGTGATTATACTAGCGCCCGCCTTATCTTTCGCGCCCAAATGGAGAGGACCCGCGTTGGTCTCCGCCAGGCCAAACCCGGCCGCAGGGTTGCCTTCGGATGTACCGCCACTGTTCGCAGTCAACGGCCCCGGCATGTCTGCCACACGCAAGTTTTGAATGACCTCCAAAGCAGACATTTGCTCGCCAAGCCCATAATACGTATCCCAGGTGCCGTTGGTCCATGAAAGCCCGCACGTGTGTCCATCAGAGCCACCCGTGCAAGAGGACCAAGCGGCTGCGTTTGCCAGATCCTGGAGCCAGGTACGAATTTGAGGGTAGGTGCTCGGAACAAGAATCGAGGTCAACCCCAAGAACCGCGAAAAATACGCCTTGAACGACCGCTGGTCGGTGTTGCACGTTGCTGTGCTCAGCGTAGCCAGCTGGCACGCGGCCTCGTACATAATCACAGCATCGGACGACTTGTTGTAAAAAAACACTTGAGCCGCGTGCAAAAGGTTTTCTGTGCGATTGAGCCATTTTTCCTCCAAGGTGTAGTTGTACAAATACGCACACCCGGCCAACATGAGGCCCTGGTTGTACGTCCACTGCAACTTGGTTACTGAACTACAGTTATCGCCAATGTTGACTCCGTCATACACAAACCACCACGGACCCTCGGTCAACAACCCTACGCCGTACATCCAGTCAAACACTTTCTCCGCCCAGTCTACATAGGTGTCATTTCCGGTGTACCGGGCCAAACGCGCGGCCATGTGAAACAAGGCTCCATTACTGACCGAGTTCTTGTAGTCGTACCCCGAATTCCACTGGAAAATCTGCCACCGGAGCCCCCCGTTACAGTCCTTGCTGTCCCAGCGCGCACTCATCGTATTGAACACTGCCTGGGCCAAAGAAAGCCACGCTAATTGGGGGTCTTCAGGATTGGAAAAGTTCTTTTCTGCCGCCGCCATTACTGCGATTCCCCAGAACGCCTGGTCGTCGTTTCCTTCGGTGGTCGACTGGTTGAGGGGTATGTAGTTGAAATTGTCTCCCACCTGGTACGTAAGTGCCGTTTTGATCAAATCGACATAGGTATCGTTCTCCATATAGTAGGTGTAATCGACCATCGAGCCCCAAGCTCCACCGGCCTCCCACCAGTAATATGGCCAGCTAAACATGCCAACGGTACCTCCTATCTTCGTTCCATCGTAGTAGTCTAGAAGCCCGTCGGCAATGAGTGCCGCGGCGTTTTTGATGCTGGTAACATTATTGGTATCTAGAGAAATGGCGTGGACTAGGGTCACCGAGCACGCAAGAAGCGTGGGGAAATACTTCATTTTTTTGGAGAGCGATTGGTGAGGAATGGATTTTTTAGTGTTTCTGTGCAAATGATTTGGAAATATCTGGTTTGCCCGTCTGCTGGAACTTCTGTTTTCTCGTGCTCGTATAGTATGGAATGTGGGAGCACGACACGCCTAAGGATTGAGGGGGCACGTACTGCATAGAGTGCAGGTGTGGGTTATCAAGGCAGGGAAACTCTTATATAATACGCTTTGTTTTGGGTCTAGAGGAGGTTTTGAAGGTCAGAGTGGTACTGCTGTCGTGGCTCGTTTCAATATTTTTGTCAGCGTGGCCTCGTTTCTCTGAGTAGTCAGTATCCTGCCTTGGATAATTCACCAGTAATTGGGGCTCTCCACATGCAGCCTCAGGTAGCCATTTGTAAAATGTCAAAGAGCAAACACGCATAGTTTGGCTTCGGAACTACTCCCATCACTTCAAAATACTCAAATTATCCAAATTTAGGTGAAATAGCCAGGGCCTGTTCTGCTGAGGTAAGCGACCTGCACATAAGCGGGAGGGTCCCATCCACGAGCCGTGTTGTGGTTTTTGTCGTAACACGATTCGTAATTGCGCTCAGTGATGTTAAATTACAAAATTTTCGCGCGTAATAATTAGAAATTTAGTAATATTTAGTAATAGTTATTACTAATATGGCTTATTTCAAATTGAAATATTCTTAAAAAAGTATTTGTAATATAGAGGCGATTTTTTTTTTTTTCAAAGAAACATCACATTGGAGGGTGCTGTGGTTCGGCTGCTATGCAAGCCTCATCTCAGCAAAACTATATATTCTATAGAAAAAAACCTTCAATGGAGTCTAGAGTTTTGAGAAGGACTTCCTCATGGGAAATCCTCGCCCAAAACTTGTGTATTACAGGGGACTACCTATGTGTCATCGACCCACCTGAGTGACCCGCCTCAAGGCCCGAGACACTTGTCTCGCCAGGAGGGGGGAAAAGTGGACACCGCCTTGGTGCTCCCGAACCCTACGTAGGTAAACTTTTCGTACAACCTTCACGAACCAATTGAGGTTGCGTAGGTTGGTGAATGTGGTATTTGTTGGAGCAAGCATCTCACTCAAGTGCATCTTTGTGGTCATGCCGATTTGATTCCACCACGATTTTGAGATATCACAAGAGTTGTATAAATGACTTTGAACAACTTGTTGATTAACCGTTTGTCCACAAAGGAGGCATTGTTGGTCCGTGCGCTCCTTGGAGTCATGCACTGGGACATGCATCCCTGTGTTGAATTGGTGAACAGCCGTGAGATCACTCCTCTTGATCCATTCTTCTTTGTATAGAGCTGTCCAGAAATGTTTCCATCGAGTGAGATCCCGCACCTCTGGGCAGATTTCCAAAAAGCGTTTAGGTTTATTACAAATAACTACAAATAATATATAGTTTTTAATGAAAGTTTAAAGGCTTGAGGGAAGCTGAACGGAAAGGCGAAGTGACCGATGAACTCCATTTCCGGGGTGGCCGGGAAAGGGAAGGAGAGAAAACTTGAGCTGAAGATTACAGAAAGTGCGTGTTTGCATTTTTTTATGACGCGAGTTAGCTCGGTGATGACGATGACCATGACGGTGAGAGCGAACTCTGGAGGTATTTGCAGCAGGAGAATGCCAAAGTCAAGAACCATATTCGGGAGTACTACAAACTCAACGAAGGCTCGTTTCCTACTGTCTTCCGGATGGCCCGAGATCTTTTGTCCATGATGGCGATGTCGTCTTCCTCGGAATCTCCTTTTTCTTAAGTGAAGAGCATAGTAAGCGAAACATATTTCAACCGCAGACGATCAAGAGATTGGCTATTATTACAGACGAGGCAAGTGTCTTCTTTGACCCCCTACCACAGTCGGAAGCTGCCGATGATCAGGATCAGGATCATGTATAACCTCTGAACTCCACCACCAAGCAACCTACGTGTTGTGTGGGCGAAGCAAACTGCTGACATCGTCAACATCCAGAACTGGATAATGGGAGGAAAAGACCCCGCCCTGAGAGGCAAAACGAGCAACGCCCACTGATAACGAGCGAGACGACGTGCGCTCAGAACGGTGATTTGCAGATCCCAATAGGATCGAGCGCGGTGGAAAATTTTGTTGTCAGTCGTACGCAAAACTTAGGGACACGAGCGAAGCAGAGTCTTTGGATACTACACGCAATTTACCAGGTTTTGGCGATTTCGATTTCAGCGATGCAGAGACTTGTTATTCTAGACATGATGCAGAGTTGAAAAATGCAGAATCTAGCGATACAGAGACTCAAAACTCGACAAATAGTCTACTTTTAAGCGAGCTGGAATATAGTGTTTCCAGGCTCAAGAAAGTTCCATAATTAGATAACGATCTGGGAAGCTTCCCCGATTCAAGGGAAGATGAAGAGATCTACCCAAATCAAGTTTCGAATAGCATATAATTGATTTCTAAAATAATATTGAGAATGGTTTATGATCGAAAATTGCGTGAGTAGATGAGAGTTGAATAGGTGCATTGAGGCGAAAAGCAGGCATAGTCGTACTATACTATGCATGAACTTCATATATTTGTAATTATTTGTAGTTATTTGTAATTATTTGTAATATTGTGATATTTGCTTTTTAAATTACTAATACCAAAAAAAAGTGTAATAATTAGTAATACCGTATCTATAACAACACAATTTGCGCTGACGATCTCTTTATCATCGTAACGTAATTCACTAGCTTTCGTACCAAACCGGCATTTGGGTCAGCAACAACAAACGCGTCTCAAAAAAACTCTTTCTTTTATTCGAGCACGTCCAATGCCACCACAACTGGTCGAATTGACTCCAGGTTTGTAGTACAATGAATCTAGGATCTTATTTTCCCTAAAACCCTTAAAAAAGGGTGAATCAAGGCAGCTCGCGAAACAGGACGTGTTTTCAATGTGTCCCGCAGCACTCTTTAAACGGAGGAGGACAGGTTCAAGAAATCACGTCGAAGCAACCGAAGACGAAACAAATTAGGAAAAACTGAAGAGGAGAGTTTTATCAAAAGGATTCTCTCCAAGGACTCTCCCGGTCTCGCCCCGGAAGTCAATGCTGATCGCAGAATGGAAGATTATTTGCTCGCGTCGCGTGAGACAAAAGTAAATTTGACAGTTGGTCCCAATTGCGTTTCCAGATGTGTGAAATGACACCCTTTCTCGACACATAGTACTCGAGACCTTTTGATTTTCGACGGGCAAAGCGCCAAGACCCAAAGGTACTAAATGTTGGCTTGGTCTTGTGCATAACACGATGCTTACTTATGGGATCGAGTCAAGCGATGTGTACAATGTTGACGAGACAGGCTTTTCGATGGGTTTGAATGTGGCAAGGTAAGTTACATCAGGATTTGAAACAGACAATTAATTCAAAACGGAAATTGGGAGTGGGTAACAGCAATTGAGTAAATCATTTCCACGGGGCTGTTTTTGCACCCATTTATCATTTTTGAAGGTAAGCAAATTTGCGAGTCTTGGTACGCTGAGCTTGAAGAAGACTGGCGCTTGGGAGTTAGTGCGAAAAGTTGAACATCCAATAGTATTGCTATCCAGTGGCTTGAAGAGGATGTATCCCTCAGACAGAGTCTAATACGAAAGGCAATGAAAGACTTTTGATACTTGACGGACATAGTAGTCATTGGACACCAGAACTTCACAAAATCCGCAACGAAAATAAATAATCGCTCTATACATGCCGCCTCACACATCTCATTTGTTGCAACCTCTTTTTCTTTGCTGTTTTCGACCGTTGAAGACAAAATATTACCAGTTGGCCGGAGAAAGAACTGGGTTTGATGTACTCGCGGGTGGCAGTGTGCGCATCAAGAAGGATGACTTCGTTGAACTATACAAACTTGCTCGGGTAGAAGCTTTCACTGCTCGAAATGTCAGAAGCAGCTTCGAAACTGCCGGTTTATCACCGTTAAATTCTCAGCGGGTATTACAAAAGATCAACATCGAGGTAAGAAACGAGGTGTCTCCAGAAAGTCATCTGACGCCACCTAGATCTTTTCGTCTTGCTGGTGGTTCGGTTACGCTTTCAAGACACAGCTATCTAATGACCCTTGCTTCCTCACATTGCAAATTACAAGAAAATATTTTTGGGGATTTGGCTGGTCCGTTGAAAGTCTCTTTTGATAACCTTTAAAACCACGCGCTTTCGCAGCGTCATTCGTTTGCGATAATGGTCAAACAATTCAGCGATGTTCTCGTCACTCATGCCAGGCAGAACAAAAAAAGCAATAGATCAAAAAAGCGTATAATCGACACTAATAAGTTGTCTAATGAGGAATTTAACGAACGAAACCCCAGTTTTTTGGGGAATGGTAATCCCTTTTTGGAAAATTCCGTGGACTCAGAAGATAAAGTTTCACAGCCACATACGCAAAACCACTTGTGGAATTTGTGAGACAATAGGGCATCGTAGACAGCCATGTCCAAATAAATCTCAATAATTTTTTTTCATGTTTGAGCGTATGTTTAGCGCGTATATTCGAAGTCAAAGATATTTTATTTTTACAAGATGCAGGCGGGTGACCCAAATGCCAGTGTGGTGCGAAACCTAATGAAGTACATTAAGCGTAGTGACGATATCTCGCATTCGTATTTCCGAATCGTTTCACGCGTAGTACGAAAGTCGTCTCTTGGCCTATAATATTAATCAAACCCAACATTTGGGGATCGGAGCCAGCCACGAGAGTAAACGTGCTCTAGGTGTTTATATAAAATATTGGTAGTCAAGATACTTTGAAAGGCCTTTCCAAGTTTTAGAAATTGGCTCGACGTGTGAGGATTGAGCTGATGAAGATGCCTTCTACAAAATACCGCAACGAATCAGCTTGGATCATTTGTCGAGCAGTACTAAGCTTTCCATCATTTATTTTATGTCACCTTTGTTCCCTGCTGAGAGATCTCTATCACTCATCTGAACGTGAATTTTGTGGCCCAGATTTTCGATAATGATCTCAGAAAATCTTTCGACAACAGTATCTCTGTCAGTGTTGAGGCGCATCGTAAATTCATCGTAAATTACGTCAAAGTTGACGATTTTTCGTTATCATAACTACGATAACGACAGGACCTTCGTATGTAATATAATCGTAAAATTTTACGTTGCACTTACGATTTCCCGGCATATCACAAGGTGTGCACTATGTGTACCAGGCTGGCTCTGATTGGATGGTTCCATAGAAAGCAAAAAAAAAAAAGAATGTGGACTTTTGGGACTAAAAATGGTTATATCGCGTTCGCTGATCACCAAGACACTCGAGGAAATGTACTTTACACAAGTGGACGCCTTGAGAAAGAAGCTTGCTATGAAGGAGGGCCAGTTCGCTCTTACACTTGATAAGTGGAAAGCCCGTAATCGAAACACGTTTTTGGGATCACATTTGGCTTTCTCGATAATTTCTTTGAATTCAAGAATAACGTGGTTGGACTTGAGGTGCTCAACGTGAAATTCATTACAAGTGGAGTCTTGATGGCGTTTATTCAGGACAATATAAAAAGTTTTGCTTTGTACAGTCGTATTGTAGCTATTACAAGAGACAATGCCTCGGTTATGAGTGTTCAACTCAGCCACTTAAAAACCAGGAGTGTCAAATTTGTTGGAAATATAGGTTGCGCCGGTCACGTATTGTAATCATCCACAAATTTGATCTCGCTTTTCACGTTTCGCAAGAAGTACGATTCTAGAGCGTCTGATGAGAGCATCCCGAAGATTGATGGAAAATCCCCCTTCTTGAAAAATATTTCAAATCGAATGAAGTCATTTCCCAATCTCATTCGAAGGCTTGTAAAAGGTGTTTGAAATAATTCATTGTTTCACACAACGTTTGAACAGCAGGCCGAGATACGAAGATTGCAAGACAAAAAGCGAAAAGGCCCGGAAACTTTGATATTGGGGAATGTACCTCGCTGGCTTTCGACATTCAAAAGGATTCAGGGGGGCTCTTCAATTCAGAAAGAAACCAACTATGTATTGGCACAAGTTGGGCGCTTCGAAAAGAATGACCAAAAGCATTTGGGTCCAGAATGTTTCGAGACTAGCGAACTCGAATGGAATACTTAGTGATTTTGCACCGGATTTTTGAAATCTTTGAAGCCCCAAACCTTCATCGACAAGCTAGCAATACTATCGGCTTGACCATCTTACGTTCATAAAATCTCGAGAACGTTAAAGGTTTAAACACGGCACTGCTCAAACACACAAATCCGTCTCTTGCTCGAGGACTCGACCAAGTTTTTCGAACAAAAGAATTTTGCAGGGGACATCATTTCGGAGATTGAAAATTATTTGCAGCACATTGATTCACGCTATACAAACAATTTGGAAAACAATCCGAATCTTTGAGAAGAACAGAACGAGCCTCAGATTCAACTTCTCGCTAAGCGTGATAGCTGCGGCTGGTTTCATGAGGGCAAACCTTTTGACGATGAGTATGACGAACTTACATCTTATTTAGAGTCAAAGAGAGAGTTGAGATTCAAACAACCCAACAACTTTTACAGAGCTCGAGTAAAAGATTATCCTGTGCCTTCTAGGATGGCCGAAGACTTTTGAACAATTCCAGCTATGTCCGCGCCTTCTGAAGCATTAATTTCACAAATGGGCGATGTGGACAAAGAGACGAAAGAAATTGCTAGCACGTCGAACAAAGATGTTGGTGCTTCTCAAATATCGGGCTTATTCTGTCGGTTTTGAGAAGACTTTAGGAGAGATCAAAGACATGGATGAAGACCTGGGGGAAGACCTGGGGGAAACCTGGGGGAAACCTGGGTGAAGTGCTGGGCGGAGAGAAAGAACCGCTGGATGAAGAGCTTTTTTAGGCGAAAGAAAGCAGATGATCATATCAAAATCAAATGAGAAAAAATGTTGTAAGTCGTGTACAAATCATGGTTACCATGACATAAAAGAGAGATTCAGAGAGGCGTTGGTGCTTACTTTAGTTGTCCATATTGAAAATTGTGAAAAAGACCGAGAACTTCAAAACTTAGAGATTTTATCTTAGATCCTTGCAATTTCTTCGTAAGCGATAAATTACCGTAAATATTCACGAGGTTTACGATCGTGATGGGTGCGCAATCGTAAGGTGTCGTTAGCATCGATAACGACGACTAA
Organism: Metschnikowia corniflorae; assembly: GCA_030581935.1. Classification (NCBI taxonomy): domain Eukaryota; kingdom Fungi; phylum Ascomycota; class Pichiomycetes; order Serinales; family Metschnikowiaceae; genus Metschnikowia; species Metschnikowia corniflorae. The sequence goes on along the minus strand of JAKTWD010000558.1, from coordinate 56,563 downwards.
GACGCGGCGCTGATCTCTGATGTCGTCTAACTCAACGTTGATCATGTCCGTGATGGAGTTATCGGAGGCCTCCAACTCTCGCTTGGATCTTCCGCCAAATCATCGATGATTTCATCTACACACTCAAAGTCTCCTCGATTTACTGCGATCACTGTCATTCTCACAACCGAAAAGCTTACCTCTCTTTGAGAAAACCCAATACTTTGACCAATTCTGACAGCTTCTTGTTTCTCTTCTTTGTGACAATACGTTTATTGCAGAGAATGAAGATTTAGATGGTGCTGACATGGAGAAGCCCACCATCTGTGCTGCATTGTCTACGACTGTCAAAACCCACCGTGCAATTTACGAATTAGTTGATTTCGCAATTCGTAATTACGAAATGACTGCGAATCTTATTCGGAATTGGTTTTTCAACATCATCGTAATAGCTATTCCGATTACGATGATTACGACGATTTACAAATTATCCACAACACGGTCCACGAGCAGTGGTGCTAGCCAGTGATGCGCGTAGCTCTCTTTGGCGCAGTGTTTGCCTCTTACGGGAACAACATACCTACTGTTCGTTACGCATTACGCGTCCTTTACGCGGGCCTCCTGCCAACGTCAACGTGTCCTTTCGCGTAATGCGTAAGGTATGCGTGGTTCTTCATGGAGGGACTGAGCCTCTAACTGTCTACACAGGGCCATCGTAAATGTAGGGGTTGGCATCATGCACCACTCTGAGGCTTGTGTGTCTCCACGAGATGCTGGGGTTGAGATTGAAGGTTGGGGAGCAAGCGAGCCAAGGAGCCAACGTTGTTGTCGCAGACCCTGATTCATGATCTTGTCATAGATTACTTTGAGAGAATTGAGACAATTGCCCGATACTTTTGATTCCCCTCCTCTTCCACACGCACGTATAAATTAGGTCATTACGCAATCACGCTTGGAATACGCAATACCCAGCACACAATACGCGCGACTCCAAGAATTCTTTACGCATTATGTATTTCTTTACGTGGGGACTTCCTGGCGTTACGTGTATAATTTCGCCTTACGCGCTTCACTGCGCTAAATAGTGTGACGAAATTACTCAAATACAACGTGGTACGCTGAGTACTAGGTGCCTCATTCTCTTTCTCTGCAAGAACTGAGAGAGAAAATGCCAATGACGCAGGAAATGGAGAGCCCACTTTTTTGCTTCCCCGTTCTTGCGCGGGATTGCTCTTTTCCCCGAATTCTTCTTTGTTATCATGTGCAGAATTCAGAGATCTAACATGATCACTTATGCCGGACCGTCGTAAACTGGGGATATCAGAAAAGAGGCACTGTAGTAGACTTTTAGTAGTCTCCGGTTGGTATACTAAAGAATAGCTCATTCGCGATGAAACTCAATTGGATGTCATCATTTAAATCGTTCTTTCAAGCCTCCGCCATGGCTCAAGAGTGTAACAAATGCTATTTTGCCCGCTGTGGAACGTTCTGCATAATTCACAATCCTTTGCCAACCCAGAGTCTGGGTCCCAGAACATGCCCGATGCTTGCTATTCTAACCAAATCTTTTACACGATTGATAAAAGTTTCTCGTTTGCAAAACGTACAAAAGAGTAACTGCAATTCTCTGTTACGCTTTCCAATACTTGTGGATTTCCAATACTTGTGGATAAAATGACGCAAATAAGAATGCACATGTTAATAACAATTTTAGCGCATACTGTTGTTTCATTTCCTTTGTGGTTCTGTCCTCGTGTGAACCACTCTTCGGTCCCAGATGAGGCCAACTTGTGCCAAAACATGAGGGCCCTCAATACCTCATTTTACCATCTTGACGAAAAACACCACGTGGAAAGAGGCAAGTCCCTTGATAATCAGATTGACTTTCTCATTCAAGATTTGCTATCTTTTGTCAACGAAAGTACCTTTGACAACATTGGGTTTGCAGGAAACAGCTCGAGGCTTGACGACCAAATATTTTCCCTTCAGCGCCAAGTCTTGGCTTCGAATTCGCCCATGCTTTCCGAAAAGATGTTTATTGCCAATAGAATTCAAGGATTTATGCTGGAGGCGGCACATGATTTAGAGGAACACACAAACACCAACCAGCGGCCAAGTGAGTTTCTCAAACGGATAGTGGGGTTAAGCTTGGCGCCCTTGTCCTTTCTGAATCGCAAAATATTGACGACCATGAACAAAAAGAAGTCACGAGCTCGGTTAATAGAAAAGTGGCAGCATGCGCTCCTATCAGTGAGGCGCAATTTCAAGAACCACACGGTTAGCTCTGATGACATCGAATGCATCCGCAGACAAATTGTTCGTGCAACTAGAATAATGAGCCTTTTTACCCCGATTCCTCCGTAGCACTTGATAATTTCTGATAAATAAATTTTTCGAGAGTGGTGAACGTATAGAAGTTGCGGATAGTTGGAACCTGCCACGAGTCTTTCCACACCGGTATCACCGGACACGCACGCAAGGCCCTCAGCATACAACACGCTATAACTTCGGAGAAACTGCCAAAGGAGTTATACAAATCATCTCGTAGGATTAGGACACATTTTTATTTGGTGTCCGGGTTTTCTGCATGCTCCACAACGCATCGGGCGTTGCTTAGGTGATCCAGTACTCTCAAAGCCCGCATCGCGAGACTTTTTTTTGGCAATTCTGGTTTGGGAGGTCCCTTGCGTCCACGGAATTTGAGGAAAGATATACTCGACTGAAAGATCGCATTGGTCCCTTAGTCTCTTTTGGCTAAGACCTTCTTTATCATTTTTTGAAAAGTGCACTCTTTGAATCTTTGATTTCCAGTGCGCAAGAGCCAACTTTCCCAAGACGTCTTGAAGCCTTTATACACTTGATACAATTGAGTAAGTAATGGGTCTGTCGAGACCCCCGAAGACTTTGGAACAAGGCTTTCACTAGACTTCACTTACTCAATTGCCGAGCATCTTGTGGCGTTGCACGAGTCCAAACGCGCTCGGGGCTTGCTTTCGGTGTGGACGTCTCAATGCGAGTTTCGAGTTTGGCGAGGACAATACCGGAAGTCATATGCCTGACTAATGATCTTTCATGGAGGAAATCACCTTGTCGAATGTCGGTCTCCGTCGCGCATATATTTCGCAATGTGCTTTTTGTACTTGTACTTCAAAACAGCGAAACAACCCACATCAAGAGGCTGTAAAAGATGAGATGGGTGAGGCGACATTTTGAGAGGAATAATGTTGTTTTCGTCACAACAACGGAGAAACTCATCGGTTGAACGGCTTTTACGGCCGTCGACTATCAAGAGTCGGGGAGTTCCTTTGAGTAGTAGAGCTTGTGGAATGAAGCGATTTTTCCACCAAATCGTAGAGATCTTATCATATGCCCACCCGCTCTCACTCGTAGCAATTCTAGATCCGGACAGTATCATCTCAAACCACTTCGCTAAATGCGCTTTTGCCTGGACAGTAATGAGCGGATACAAGACGCTTCCAGAGGAGCAAATGCATCCCACCAAAGTCACCCACTCTCTTTCCCCGGCTTGCTGGACAAAACAAGGTCCTCGATGTTCAGGACACGACACTGCTAATTGGGAACCGACCAATCTCATCGTGAAGCCAGTCTCGTCCACGTCATAAACGTCATCTTCATCGATCCCATATTCAATCTTGGTCTCCGGCACAAGGTCGAATGAACAGATAATTTTTCTGAGTCTTCCGCTTAAGCACGTTTAATACCGTAGCCTCAAGAGCGCCCAAGATGCTACTCAGGATGTCGCTTAAAGAGTTTACCGAGCCAATCCCGGTCTACTATTTCCGAAACATCGTCGCCTCGCTCCGTGAGGAGTATATTCGCTTTTTCTCTGTATCCTACAAAGTTGGGGCACGTCCAATGGCGTCCCTTTCGGGGATATTATACAAGCACCTACTCCTTAAATCTCTTAATTTATACCGAGTGGGGTGCATTTCGGCCCTGGAAGGCCGACCCTGTCTTCGATCGTTGAAAGTCGAGGACCCCCCTGCTCGAGTTAATTTTGTCGAGTTTATCTCTCTTGGTATCATGTAGGGTGAAAAAAAGCATGTCACATCCCACTTCACTGCTTGGCTTTGGTTGCACGGGCTCCTGTTTAGCAGATCTTCTTGAATACAGTCTTATAGCGTAGCCGGTCTGGTTACCCAGTCTACAGAAGCGGGAACACCAATTTATATACTCCATTCGGTCGCTTCAGGCATACGCAACGAGTAAATACCAAATTCGGTCTAGGGCGTGGTGACAAGGCAGCCAAGAGCTGTACCGTAGTTTTCCTCATACTGATGATTGTACTGGGCGTTTTCACGGGGGCTCTTTCCGATTGGCTTCAGAGAAACTTTGCACATATTAAGTTCAGTGCGTAGCACGTATTTCTAGCAAGTAGATTTTGCCTTTTGATGTAACAGCATTGAATACTTACTGGTGGAGTATATGCTTATAGTGTTTTGAGACGTGTAGCGGTCACGTCGCACATGTGTGATCGTGCCGGGTATAGTGAAGTTGTCTCTGAAAATTGTATAATAATCGGTATAAGGTTTTGCCGAGAAAAGGAGGTTAAGGCCAAGAGAAAATGATTCAGCCACTCGAATTATGAGCCACTTTATCAGCTTTTGTGCATATATATGTCTTGAAGTACGCAGCATCATACTGTGCTATTAATGACTCATCTTTGGGTAAAATATAGTCAAACCAGGCTCTTAGCTGTACTAGCAATTCTCATTCTATTGATTTGATGGTCCAAATCTGGTGAGCCGAATACCCTCATTCTCGTTGCCTTTCAACCCGTTATTGATCAGCTTCCTCAGGACGGAAATATCCGTTTCTTTCGCAAAAGGTCAGTGTGAATAGTGAATCTATCAGCACCTCCGACGCACCTCATTAGTGAAGATTCTTCCCTGAGATCTTTTGATTCAATGTTGACTCACACAGCCGAACAAAAGCCTTTTCACGCTATTTTTTGTGGCATTTCTCCTCTAGCCTATGTCATCAGCACCTCCCGGAAAAATGACACCACACACACTTTATCCCGTTCCTCACTGTAGGTGAAGTTGACAAGAAATTTGCCGTGACAAATATTCAATTGGCCCTGCCGCGTTCCTTCGCAATCTTTGACACATCGAAAGCACTCCTCGAACATTTGATAACAGCCGTGAATTTCTAGTAATAGCCAGTCGCAATATCGTGGAAATCTAATGCTGTTTTAATGCTGCAGCAACATCCCCAATGTCTACTTAGCATGACTGAACTTATGTGAGGGTGATGCAAAAAGACTGGTGCAGACAACAAGTACAAAGAATTTCGATCAATATCTGGCAACATAAGCCCAAACGGTTTCAAAATGGTCCTTGTCGTTTTGAGAGCCCTTGTTCCCTGATGGACATCGAGAGGTGCTATAATAACTAGGCATGTCTAATTTTGGCTAGCGTCATTCAGTTTCTCATTAAAGTGTGACCAACGCTATGAAACTATAGTAATGGTTTCACAAAACATCTTTGAAATTACAATGAAAATTTGAGTTTAGTCAATTTGACCGTCACTAGAAACAGGCCCGCGAGTGATGATACGCGTTCATTACTGCAATCCTGTTAAGCCATTGTACTCTTGTATTGAGTGAAAAGAGGGCTCTAGCACTTGGAAAAGACTCAGAAGCGACGTTCACAAGGTTCGACCGCCGCAGTAAGTTCGATTTAGTCCTGATCCACAGATACGTCCCTCTGTCTCACTTCCTAGCGTAATTACGAATTCTCATGAAGTTTCGATCATTTTTTTTATTTTCTATGTCGAGATCGCAAATTCTAAGATGTTTGCCCAACACTCTCGCGGGCGCCTACGTTTGGCTTCCCTTACGAAACACACTGAACCGATATACCGACTCGTATGGCTGCTGTATTGTAAGCTTTATGGCCCTTCTTAGCCCAATAATAACAGCGGAAACACATTTACCCATGTTTTGAGCTCTTCTGGTCTTTCGTTTCGTATCGTAAGTGGTGGTAGAATGGAACTTCACGGCAAAACTCTCGAGAAATTCGAGTCCTCACAGGGCAAGCAGGGACGATACAGTCATCGGAAAACGGCAAATGAGAAACGGGCGAATGAAACTGGATTTTGAAGTTTTAGGTGTTTTAGCCGAGAACTTTCATACTCGGGGCTTGTACTTGATCATTAAGCTCGGGGAAGGCATCACATTGCATCTTAGAGGACGTATTCAGGAAATATTACTTAACAATAACCAAAAGACAAACACCTTCTATTCCGGGGGACAAGGGTGACTTGTATAAACTTTCTCGAAGTCCTTGTGACAGGGCTGTTACATTTTGACACACGGTCAAGTGCTTACTCAGCGTATATTTACTACACCGTCTAAGTGTGCACGGTTGAGCAATCGGGTGACAAGCTCAATCCATGGATCGATAGCACTCAGCTAGGAATCACTCTCGAACCTCATTATTCTGGATATACAGAGGTATGGGGACCTCACATTTAGGTGCCTGTCTTGCACCTCGAATATCGATGAAGTTGACTAAATAACTTGGTCTGGATTTTCATCCAAATAACAAAATGATGTAAAGATTTGAAATGCCCCGGCGCAAACCAATTAGCATGAGGATGACACATCCAAGCCCCATTTATAATTATATTCGTGACTTTCCATATAATGAGTGCATGCTTGGCCAGCAGTAAACTGGGATAACGTCAGAACTCTCAGACGTTCACAGGCAGTTTAATTTTTTTTGTGATTTCGACTTTCCATCATTGCGTAACATCAATAAGACTTCGCTACATCTCCCCTAACAACGCCTTCTTTGATATTCTCTGGTGAATTCCTCACTATATCTTGGACAAGTTGACACTCTTGACATCTGTAGCGTGTGTATCGAACGAACGGGAAAACAAGAACATTGCAAAAAACTCGATGGAACAAACACTAATGATGCGCGGGAAATCAAGCCTGCCTTCGTTTATGTATAACACATCATTCTCGTGGGGTAGATGTGCCTGAACTCGGATTCTTTCCGACGCTCGACCCAACATCTACTTTCAAATGGCACTTGACTAATCCTTTAAGCAAACGTTCTCTCATGGGTGTTCACCAGAGCTTATAATTATATTCAATTCAACAGTTGCATATCTCAGCAGTATTTATTTTGGGGACTCGCGCAATACGTAGAAGGCACGGTGATACTATTACACGTGTTGTGGGAAAACACTATGACGCGAACGCCGGGTCTAAGTCTTTTGCCTCCGACGCTTCCGCGGACGCTTGCTCCGACTCGTGCGCCTGTTCAGGCTCTTTCACCTGCGCCTCTTCTACGACTTGTTGTTGCGCCTCCGTCTGCGCCTCTGACGAGTCTGCCCCGCTGGTTTTCGCTTCGGCATCCTCCTCCGCGACAGCTTCACTCGCGCCAGTGGTTTCTGTCGGCTCCTGTGGCGATGAGTCAGTGGCGCTATCGCTTCCATTCGCAGACAGCTCTTGGGGCGCTTGTTCCAGAACAGCGTCGGCTCCATTCGACAAAGCGGCAGGCGCTTGTTCGAGGGCATCTAGTCCCTCCTCAGGCTTTGATCCGGACTCAGCCCCGTTTTGCTCATGAGCCTTTTGCTGTTCGGTAGTCTCTCGCGGTGCCCCCGTTTCAAGAGCGCGGATCTCGAGCACCTGCTTCTGCAAGCTTTGGAAATCTTTGACAAATTGTTCAAGGGAAAGCGGAAGGTCAAGAGACTCGAAGATCTTGGCGGGGTCCTCGGCAAACGTGAGCCCCTTCGTTCTCATCTTGTCATCGAGGGACTTCACGAACGTCGCGTCGTACACACGAGGGGCGATTTTCGAAGCTTTCTTCATGATGATCAAGTTCATCTCGGTGATAAAGGTCATGTCTATGGTTGTGCTTCCGGTGTCGGTCTCCGCGGTGTAGTTGAGTCTCAAAGGCGGGGTCAACGTGTAGTGGTACTGCTGGCTCACCTTGGAGACGATGGGCGCGGTGTTGTTGACCTCAGACACGTTGTGCGAGGAGCGGTTGAACACCAAGGGCGCCAAGGCGCCAATCAATGGGTCGACGTAGATCTGCCCGAACGAGTCCAACATGATCTTGCGGAACTGCAGCTCGGAGCTAATGGCGCGGTCGTTGCTAAGCGCCTCCACCAAGTAAGACGCCAACTCCGAGATGTAGGTGACCGACTCGGCGTCCTTGTCGCGCACCACGGCCAACAAGAAGTCGTTGAAGTCGCTGTACACATTCGGGCGCGCGTACGGGTCGGTGTAGCACGATCTGCACAAGCGGTACACCGTGCTCATACTGTCGTCGGCGTCCAAAGCATCGTTACAAAGCTCGCAGTGGGTCGCCGCGTGGAGCCTCAACCGGTCGCCGCCCTGCTGTTTCTGTTGATACTGTCTGTAGTGGTTCAGCGAATGGCTCAATGCCTGCGTGCTGCCCAACAGCGGGTCTGTGCGTTTGATGGCTGCGGCGGCAATGGCTGCGGCGGTGGCGGCCAGCGTGGTGGCCAGCGTGGCAGCCAGCGCGTTGGCATATTGCATGGAGCCGCCGCTTACGCTACCTGATCCAGAGCCTGCTTGTCCCGGACCTAAAGCTCCCTGGGGCATCAGCTGCGCCAACTGGGGCAGCGCGTAGACCGGCAGAGCCGCGGACGGTGCCAGCGGAGGTCTTGACCCCGCACCGGGGACCCCTGGATAACCGCCCGCGTTGTTGGCGTAAAGGTAGCTGTAGCTCGACGCATCAGGGGGCACCACGGACCCTGCAGACGCCGCGGACCCTGGGTACGGCGCTCCCGGAGACTGCTTGTACATCGGGTACGGCTGCTGCTGCGGATTGTACGGCTGTTGCTGCTGTTGCTGCTGTTTCTGCTGATTCTGCTGATTCAAGCTGGCCTGCAAAAGCTGAGCATCGTGGGCCACCGCCGCGCTCTGCATCTCGGCCATGAGCTGGTCGTTGCTGAAAATGTCGTCGTGGAGAAAGTTCAGGTTCTGGCTCTGTTCCTGGAACTGGCGCATGCCGTAGCGCATGGTTTCCTCGGCCAACGGCTTGCGGGACTTCTTCTTGGTGCGCTCGATGATTCTGCACTTAGCACACGTTTTGTACTGCTGCACCTCCGGCGGCTCGTCGTCCATCCTCCGTCGCTTGCACCGCCGGCAACGTCTCACGTCGCCTTCGTAAAGCGGCATCATATTGTACGGTTCGGAAATGGCGGAAATTTTGAAACTCGGTGGGTAGGGGCAGGGGCAACGGGGAAAACTATCGCACACACAAACAGGGGAAGGGCGGGTTTGTGCGGGTTTGTGCGGGTGAGCGTGGGCGGCAAAAAAAGACGCTTTGCTGGTTTTGTGTTTTTGGGGTTTCCGGGCTTTTTCTTGGTGCTGGGAAGAAAAGCGTGGTGGAGGTGAAGTTGGTTGTTTGTTTACGAAGAAAAGTCGATCGTGATATCTCGCGCAAACGTGGTGCGCGCACGCACTCTGGGTTGGAAAGAGTAAGGAAAAGGGGCAGTTCGATGGGCGGTGTTTGGGTTTTGGCGTGAATATAATTCGGCCGTCTTGCTGTAGGGGGTTTTTCTTTTCGTGCCCGTTCGGCCCTTGCGGCATGAATTGATGACTAATGTCGAGCTGGGTGAAGAAAATTCTTCTGGTCCTGCATGCACCCGGTGCCAACTCACAAACACTGCAGTATGGCATTTGTTGAACCTGGAATGGCGCGAGGCCAGCCAGCTGTGCTTGGTGTACGGGTTTGTGGTTCGGGTGCTGAGGTGGCCCAGGAGTGATTCAAACTTTTGTTGTTTTGTGTATTTGGTTGTTGGTGGATTTTTTCTTTAGTTCAGGTTTTGTGGATCTCGGTGTTCGTCTTTAGTTTGTGTTTGGTTGTTTCTGTCGAGGTGACTAGACATTCGGAGAATTGCGAGTGCAATGTACGATGAGTAATGTGCGGATGTGATAATGACTTTTTGCAACTTTGAATAAGAGGTAGTAAAAATTCAGGCCAGCGAAAAGAGCAGAGTAAGCTATATAGTTGAGGTATTTGAAACTCAACGAGCCTGTTTTGCCAGAGTATCAACATTTTATTCATGTGCCTGGTCTTGCCACCATCGCTGCATGGAATTGCACCTTCCTAATTGGGACCTCCTCTTTTATTAGAGTGCAAAAGAAGTACAAGAAAGGCATTGGGCACTGGTCCGAACTTGGCCGATTATGAGCTAAAATTTGACCAATATAAAAAGATTTCAGGACTCTCAAGCACCGCATAGTCACCCGTGACGATCCAGAATTTCTCCCTGTGGAGGCAAGATCCGCATATATTGCAATCCGCATATGTAGCGAATCTGTCTGAATGGCTCAGTTAAAGACCTTGTTCGTATATATTTTCTTGAGATGTCGAGTACTACAACTGTAGTGTTTAAATTACCATAGTGGAAATAGAAACATGATACAACGAGGCTTACGCCCTAGTGCGGCGTTGAAAGAACGTCAAAATGGCGGAGTGAGATTGTACGCCAGGTCCCATCACAATCATAACTTTCTTCTGTAGGACCCTGCTTCTTTGCTAATAGCCGCCTTCGGAGATCTGAGGTAGAGACAATGTAAATCCTAGCTCTTCGCGTTAAACGGCAAATCGAAAGCAAATTAAAGAGCTCGAGACTCAAACACTTGGATATAGCCGAAAGAGAATAGAGACTTCAAATCAAATTGCATCTTCTCTTCCTTCCTGAATTTATACTGGAAAACTTTAAGGTAGTAAGTGTCAGACAGCAGGTTGACAATCCCGGATGTGACCCGGATTTTTAATCTGCTCGAAGGATACAACAACCCAGGATTTGAGAACCTCAATTCTTGCTCGCTGCGGAAGTTCAGGAAGCGTCTGCCAGATCACTCAAATATTATGATTCCCGGTTTTGTAATCTTGTATTGCTTACATTAAATCGTGACAGTGTTTGATCCTCGTTGACATGCTCAGGAATCACGGCTAACCATCTACCATTCCAGATACCGTTAAGGAAGCTTCATGGAATTTTAAGATACTATACAGAGTTCTGAATGAAGCAGAAACATTCACTGCATGCAATGAAAAAAGCAATGCTCAATGATGGCTTAAATAGGAACTCATTTATAGTAACTGTTTTCATGAAGGACGAGGATCTTGAAGAACAATGTATCCGTCATCTATGAGATGGTAAAGAATTTTTCTGTACACCAGCAATGTCCGCGACGTCTGAATCTCTTTTCTCCTAGGTGAAGTACATGCTTACGGACAAAAGAAGCAGTTCATCGCCAGAGACAATCAAACTGGTGGAAATTCCAAGTTGAGGGGCATTATTTCTGATCCAGACCTTGATGCATCTCACCCTCAGGTAGAAAAAGTCGGCCAACTGGAAATTGATTAGAGTTTGTTGCGTAATCATACAATTAGACAGGGATCAAAGAGACTTTCACCCTTGGACTCGACCGAGAGAATCTCAGATGAAGAGCTGAACGAGAGTGATCCATACTCTCTGGATGACGGAGATTCCGGAGCTGGTGATAAGCTGGACGAAGAGCCTTTCTTTCTTCCGGATGACGACAATCACTTCCGATCCTGTGTAAAAAGGGATCAAATACACGGGTGTTGCTTGGTGTAATCATAATACGTTCTAGCGGTTTTGATTGTGATATAGCGATCTTTCGCTCTCCCCTGTCTATGGGAGATGTGAGCCAGTGTTGAGTCGGATCGTAAATTCATCGTAAATTTTGTCAAGGTTGACGATTTTTCGTTGTCGTAATTACGATACCGACAGGCCCTTCGCTAGTAACAAAATCGTAAACTTCTACGAAACTCTTACGATTTTTCGGCATATTACAAGGTGTGCAAAATGAAACCCCCACCAGTCTGAAACTAAGTGCGCCTCCTGATTCAGCTTATCGCTAGGTATGATCGCTCCGGTTATTTTCTTGATGACGATAATCTTGACGATGAGGATGACAAACTTGAGTCTTATCTAGAGTCAAAAAGAAAGCCGAAAATTAAAGAACTCAATCATTTTATCGAGCTCGAGACAGTAATTTTTTTGTTCTTTTCAAATGACCCGAGACAGCCATGTCTGCGCCTTCTGAAGCATATTCCAAATGTGCGAGGTGGTCACAAAGAAACGAAATAAATTGCTGGATAAAGGGCTCTATCGCGTATTGGCACGTGATTGGACTCGCGAACGGTTGCAAAATATCACAGTCCGAAGTTTGCAATTGAGCTTTTTCCAACATTACACATACATATGACACATACATATGACACACACATATGACACAAACAATAGCAGTTCATCGCTAAATTTGCGGAACTCTATCATCTGAGCCAAATCACTCTAGATCTACTACGAGATTGAATTGTTATGACTGAGAGACGAACTAGTGGTGCGACTCACCATATCTAGTAATGACGCTTTCCACATTGGCTTCCCACACCACAAACACGATATTTGAGCCAAAACTCGCGGAATAGTCTCAGCATACTAACTGCATTACTAATGACCCATAAAATCACCGTGTTGTTCCATATTTCGCCCGGTTCGACGACCCACCCTAAGCTGGTGTACGGGTGTTATGCCCCGACCGGCCGCTCTCTGCGCTACGTGCCGGTCCATGTCGAGGTGGATAACATATGTAAGTTGGTCCTTGTTGCTCGGTTACTTGCAATGTATCTCACCTTTTCGTGTTTGCAAAAAGACAATCTGGCTGTAAATCCAGAACTTTGATTCAGAGAACGGCAACGTAATTAAAAGAGTTATTCTTTGAGCACGGTATCATCCTGGACAGGCGTGTCTCACATTGATCCTGTCTCGACTCCATCGTGACAAGTTGGTATCACTCAGACCTGAGAAAGTATCCCTCCTCTGAAGTGTTTTGGGCGAACGGAAGCAGGTGATCATATCGGGTTTTTTTGTTAAATATACTTTGTGTTCAATTTGTGGGTTGCATGGCATAACAGAGAGGTCTAGAAATGCTTTGGTGCTTATTTTTGATGTCTTTGTAAAAAATTGTGAAAAAGCGGTCAAGCTCGAGGCACACTGATTATATCGTAAATCTCTACGATTTCTGCGTAAACAATAGAATATCGTAAAATCATACGATGTCTACGATCGCGAGGGTTCTGCCATCGCAGGCCGTCGTTATCACCTTTAACGACGCCTACGACGCAACCAGTGTTATTATAGATACAGTATTACTAATTATTACACTTTTTTTTGGTATCAGTAATATAAAAGAAAAATATTACAATATTACAAATAATTACAAATAATTACAAATAACTACAAATAATTACAAAGATATGAAGTTCCTGCATAGTATAGTACGACTATGCCTGCTTTTCGCCCCAATGCACCTGTTCAGCTCTCATCTACTCGCGCAATTTTCGATCATAAACCATTCTCAATATTATTTTAGAAATCAATTATATGCTGGCTCGCATAGCAGCCGAATCACAGCACCCCCCAATGTGATGTTTCTTTGAAAAAAAAATGCTATTCGAAACTTAAATTCGGTAGATCTCTTCATCCTCCCTTGAATCGGAGAAGCTTCCCAGATCGTTATCTAATTATGGAACTTTCTTGAGCCTGGAAACACTATATTCCAGCTCGCTTAAAAGTAGACTATTTGTCGAGTTTTGAGTCTCTGTATCGCTAGATTCTGCATTGTTCAACTCTGCATCATGTCTAGAATACCAAGTCTCTGCATCGCTGAAATCGGAGTCGCCAAAACCTGGTAAATTGCGTTTTGTATCCGAAGACTCTGCTTCGCTCGTGTCCCCCAAAATTTGCGTACAACTGGTGACAAGATCTTCCACCGCGCTCGATCCTATTGAAATCTGCAAATAACCGTTTTGAGCACACGTTGTCTCGCTCGTTGTCATTGATAGTTGCTCATTTTGCCTCTCAGGGCAGGATCCTTTCCTCCCATCATCCAGGTCTGGTATGTTGACGATATCAGCAGACTTCGCTTCGCCCATTCAACACGTAGGTTGCTCGGAGGTGGAGTTCAGAGGTTCTAAATGAGCACGTTCCTGATTATCGGCAGCTTCCGACTGTGGTAGGCGGTCAAAGTAGACACTTGCCTCTTTTGTAATAATAGCCAACATCTTGATTGTCTGCGTTAGTAATCTGTTTCGCTAACTATGCTCTTCACTTAAGAGAAAAGAGATTCCGAGGAAGAGGACATCGCCATCATGGACAAATGATCTTGGGCCATCCGGAAGACAGTAGGAAACGAGCCTTCGTTGAGTTTGTAGTACTCCCGAATCTGGTTCTTGACTTTGGCATTCTCTTGCTGCAAGTACCTCCGAGGTTCGCTCTCTCAACGTCATGGTCATCGTCATGACCGAGCTAACTCGCGTCATAAAAAAAATGAAACACGCACTTTCTGTAATCTTTAGCTCAAGCTTTCTTTCCTTCCCTTTCGCGGCCACCCCGGAAATGGAGTTTATCGGTCACTTCGCCTTTCCGTTCAGCTTCCCTCAAGCCTTTAAACTTTCATTAAAAACTATATATTACTTGTAATTATTTGTAATTTTTTGTAGTATCGCCTCTATATTACAAATACTTTTTTAAAAGTATTACAATTTGTAATAAACCATATTAGTAATAACTATTACTAATTATTACTAAATTTCTAATTATTACGCGCGAAAATTTTGTAATTTAACATCACTGGACGCAACACTGCTCGCAACACTGCCGTGGCCGCAACAAGAAACGCACACCCGTACACCACGCACCCAGCCTCCTATCTAATCGACTTGTGACAGTCACCCCTACATGCATCATCTATCAACGGAATAAAGATAGAAAAAAAAGAAGCCAGAAGGTTCACAAAAGAAGAGAAACAAAAGAATGTCGAAGATAGTGCGGCTGATCAAAAACGTCGCCAATGGGTACCTGTCCACCCAGGTGTTGGTGCGGCACGCTACGTCCAACGACCCTCTGGGCCCCACCACCCATGATATGGAGCAGATTGCTTCCGCCACGTACAGCACACAAACAGAATTTTTGGAAATCATGGACATGTTAGACAGGAGGCTCAACGATAAGGGCCGCAATTGGCGCCACGTGGCCAAGTCGTTGACGGTGCTCGACTACCTAGTGCGCTTCGGATCGGAGAAATGTGTGCTCTGGCTGAAGGATAATCTTTACGTGGTCAAGACGCTCCGCGAGTTTGTGCACTTTGACGAAAGTAACACGGACCAGGGAGCGCTAATTCGGGTTAAGGCGAAGGAGTTGGTGGCGTTGTTGCGTGACGACGAGCGGTTGAGTACCGAGCGGCAGCTTGCCCAAAACGGAAGGAGAAAGCGAAACGCACAGAACGGCCGCCTGCGGAGCGACCCGCGGAGCGACCCGCGCAACGAGAGGGGGCTGGACAGGGGCCTGCAGGAGCCCTACGACGCCGATTTGCAGCGGGCCTTGGAGATGTCACGGGAGACGGCGGAGCGGGAACAAAACCGGCCCCGCGCGGACGGCGACGCCAACGACCCGGACTTGCAGGCCGCGCTCAAGCTCTCGATGGAGGAGGAGGAGATGCGGCGGCTCCGTGCGCAGCAGGGGGCGCAACCGCCGGGTCGGAACGACAATTTGTTGGACTTGGACGACTCGCAGCAGTCACAGCAACCTCAGTACTACCAGCCGGTCCAGTACGCGCAGTTTGCGCAGCCCACGCAGTTCTTCCAGCCCCAGCAGACGTACTACCAGCAATATGACATGTTTGGCAACCCGGTGCAGCCCACCGCGGGGTTCAACAACCAAAACTACGGCCAGTTCGTGCAGCCGCAGATCCCGCAGTACACCGGATTCAACGTCAGCGCCAACGTCGACGCAAACCAGCCGCAGGAATTGACGCCGCTCAAAACGGGGCTGAACAATCCCTTTGCGTTGCTGAGCGACGTCGGACAACAGCAACCGCAACAGCAACCGCAACAGCAACAGCAACAGCAACAGCAACATCAGCAACAGCAACAACAACAGGCCACCAGCCATTTCTACACACAACCGCCGCCTCAGTTTTCCCAAAACGAGGAAGCCGCTCCGGCTGCGCCCCAAACGCTGCAGCGGCCCCAGTTACAGCAACAGCCTTCTCGGTACAACGATACACACGAGCTCAACAATCTTCTTGCTTCCGGCACGGGGTTGGATACTTTTGGGAACACGGGTGCCAGCCGTATTCCGCACCAGCATACCAAGACCGGTACCTTCATAAACTCCAGCGGCACCGGGTACAACAATGCGATCACTGAGCACAGAGTGAGCTCCAACGCCACAGGAAACCCGTTCTTGAACACCGGCATGGGCAACGCGGCCACCCAGACCGGCCAGGCACCAAACCCTCGAATAAACGCGGCGCATACGGGCTATGGGTTCGGCAATTCTAAAGAGGAGCCAAGTTTGATAGATATTTAGAGGTACGGAACACTGTTAATGATCGGACACGCCATCGGTGCGATGTGTTACTCCACTCAGGCGATCTTCGTAGACTCTTGGCTAGCTATATTCCAGACGACTCTATGACCTAATGATGTACTCGTCAAAGCTCTGTACGCTCTTGTGAAATATGCTTTTCACGCACCACTCCCATTCGACCACCGTAACACCATCGAGATTGGCGACCATCTTCTTATCCTTGCCCTTGTGGGCCACCAAAACAGCAGTGCCGTCTTCCATGCTCAACAATCCAGACTTGCGCGTGCCAGCTGTAAGCTTGACTATTTTGCTGGCCGAAAGCCCGTGTTCTTGCAAAATGCTGCGGATGAGGTCCGGGCCCCCATTCAAGTTCAGCGATAAGTTGAGCGCCATCCCTGTGAAAACAGGCTCAACGTCATGAGCGAGCAAGCGACCAAACCCGCTCGTCGTGCCGGCAACACCTAGATCCTCATTGATTTGCTTCACGGATACGACTTTGTCCAAGGAGTAGTCTCTCACATTAAACTCTTTTGTCAACTCGGACCAAGTGAGATTACTGACAGTGTGTCGTTTGAGGATGTCGCTCAAAAAGCTCGGGTGGAGGATTCTCTTGGCTTTGCTGAGACTCTTCAAGAACTTCTCGGTGCGCAAGACTTTAGGGGCGAAAATCGTGTCGATCAGTTTCTTGGGGTTGTAGTCGTTGACGATCTGGATTCCAGCCTTCGACAACTTGCCCAAGTCGGTTTTGCTGAGGGTCAAGACCTGCTCACACCCTGTCAATATGGCCATCATGTGAATCTCTTTATCTGATTTGGCCTTTTTTGGTGGGGGTTTCTCGGCTTCGTCGTCGGAGATCTCTTTTGTTGAGTCAGCCCTCTTTGAAGTGGCAGTGGGCTTTTTGGACGGAGACGCTGTCTTTTCGAGCTCCTCCATGTACGATTTCATCTTGCGGGACGATTTGGACATGGATGTGTACTGGTTGAGATCTTCCATGTCGGAATGCAATTTCAAAGAAGCCTTTACCTTAGCAGATCTTCCAGCACGCACATACTCTCCTGCAGCGGGAGAGGATTTCACCGAAGATTCGCCCACCGCTATGCGATCGCGGGGCGACGAAACGGCCATTTCCGGTTGCGACTTTTCGGCCGTTGTGTCAGCGGTACCGGACTCTCTGGAAAGAGGAGTATACATGAGGGGAGAGGGATCGGTCTCATCCGCGAGACTTTCTCGGTCATCTTCCTCATTGATGCTATCGCTCACATTCAGCACTTTATCATCGTCGGCCTGCCACATTTTGCTGATATCCGATTTTAGTATCCGGGCCTTCCCCAAAAGTTGGGTCAGTGGGCTTATGGCCGAGAAGCGGGGCGATTTTGGGTTTAAGTACTGCCATTTGGCGTAGCACTCCTCGATCCACAAGTGGTTCACGATCTTGATATCCGGCCAGCGGGCCTTTGCCGCAGCATACTTCTCCCCCGACTTCTGCGCACACACCAAAAAGTCGTTTTTGCAATCTAGGGTTTTGGTGAACGTGGCACCCATCGCCACTATGAGCGACGACAAGTAGTGGCGAGCATCGCTGGTGATGCCGGTGATGCTGATGCGCATGTTCTTGAACCGCGAAATCTCGTCCTCGGGTACCGGGAAATGTAGCATGTTTGACGCTAGTGGCAGAACAAAAGCATTGTTGTTGACAACAAAGTAGAGCCATTGTAGATTGGCAACCTCGATGCGCTCGTCGAGAAAACACGTCTTGAATTGTGACCCCGCCCGGTACTTGCCCACGTAGACGTCGATGTTCTCGGGGTCAAACTCAGGCTGGAACAAGCCCCCACTATTTTCTACAAGGGAAACTACCGCCTGTTTCAAGTGCTCGCTGAGATTGTAGTCGCTTGCCAAGAAAACACGTTTTCCCAAGAGGACCTTCGGTTTCTCCTGAGACTCAGAAGCAGCACCATTCTCCATCTCCGTTTCAAGAGATTTGTCTGGCTTTCCCGTTTGCAAAACTTTTGGGTTCATGAGAAGAAACGGCTGCTCGTCTACACGCCGCTGCTGCCTCACACATTCATCTATCCAGTGAGGAAGAACGATCTTGATGTCGAAGTCGTCTGTTCGCTTGATGTTAGCCGCGATCACCGACTTGTTATTGGTCAAATCAAGCGCCACTAAGTGCGTCGTGTACCGCGAAAGGGCGTCCAAGTACTGCCCCCCAAAAGCACGCACCGCCGAGTACATGATCTCCTTATCTCCCTGAGCCAAGTTGTCGGCAATACACAACATTACTTTGTCCATGAAAGGAGACGGTCTGGGGCTATATAGGCGGTAGTTCTTTCTCGAGAACTCTCCGCAAGAGTCAACAAGCCAGCGGGGATTGGTCATGGGCACCATGAGTTCCGCCGCCGTGCGATACTCCAAGAACAGAGTCGTCCGGGTAATGATGTGATTCACTTTAAGCGCCTCAATCGCGCCTAGTGAATCTTTACCTGAGCGCGTATCAAACAGGCCGCCATGTGCTACAATGAGGCTTTCTATTTCGGCATTGGTGATATCATTTTCATCCCTGAGTTCTGGGGCTTCTCCTGGCACATCTACTGGCCCGTCTTCGATCAATAAAAAGTGTGTGTTTTTGAAAAGGGAAGACATTCTAGTGACTTACCAGTGTAGTTGGGGTGTATTTATCTTTAGAAGAGCGCGTCTGATGTATCTAGTGAGAGGAAGGCTGAGACGCGCGCCGCCATATCATCGAGTTTCGAGGCCTGCCTTATTTGGTTGCAAAATACATGGTGAATGTTTCGGTAGGTGGAAATTGTATGATGTGGATATTTTGGGTTATCGTTTTTGACTGTGAAAACTTCGCGGGATTTAAGGAGACTTCTATTTTTTTTCAAAGAAACATCACATTGGGGGGTGCTGTGATTCGGCCGCTATGCGAGCTTCATCTCGTCAAAACTATATAGTCTATAGAAAAAATCTTCGATGGAGTCTGGAGTTTTGAGTAGAACTTCCTCATGGGAAATTCTCGCCTAAAACTTGTGCAAAAACTTGTTTTTTATATTACGGAAAACAATAATTGGACTAAGTCCGCCGACAAAAAAACTATATAGGTATTGAAAAAACCAAAATATGTCGTAATCACAATTCACGTGTGTATGCCCACAAGAGAACTTCACTCAGAACTTAATCTGCTAAAAACCCCCTGCTCAAAATATGATCAACTCCTCATGCATCTTACCTTAGGTGTTCAAATGTCATCGACCCATCGGATGAATTCGATGGAGTGCTTTGGATATTAGTCTAACCAGTAAGGGAACATTCTATTGCATTCGTTTTTTTTGGCTGCAAAGACGGTGCAGTTTATCGTCCAAGAGCTCAATAGTTGTTCGGGAGAGAATATTCTTGGGGATGTTACTGAATCAGTCATTTTGCTTCGAAAACGCCAAATTCAAGCAACCGAAATCACATTCTACGTTAAGGATCCATGGGATACCTTTGTGGTCAGTGTTATGAATCACGCGCTTATTACGCGAGAACTACGATTTGCGAAAGTCGGGGCCACCGTAATCACCACCAGGATCCAAGTTACGTTCTTGGAAACTATCGTAATCAAAGTCGAATTGCTCTTATTATTAACGAATGGAGTGCCAGTAATAACTCAGGGCTTGTCGCTGTTACAGTGCACTATTTTGATGAGGGATTCGAGCTTCAACCAGATATCATTGGCTTCGAGACTACGGCAATCACTTTACATACGAATGAGATCGAAGCATTTTGAGATGTGCGGTGAGCTGGGCATACATTCAGCTTAGCCACCTTGTCTTTTTTGAAGTGAATTCTTCCAGACCAACGAATTCTGCGCAACTTCATGACGAAATTGCCAGAGTAAGAGGGAAAAACCCTGACCAAGACGCCTTTTTCGTAAATCGTAATCAATGTCGTACTTCTATCAAAAGTTTTTCGTAATTTTTCGTAAAATCATTCGTATTTTGTCATAATGATTTTTGTAATAATTGTTCATAGTCTTGCCGCAACAAAAAACCGTGATTTGACCCATGAAAATGGATCGCGTTACCGAAGATTGCCATAACATGGAAATTGAAATATTATAATTTTCATTAGTATGAGACGTTCGGGAGCACCAAGGCGGTGTCCACCTTTCCCCCCTCCTGGCGAGAAAAGTGTCTCGGGCCTTGAGGCGGGTCACTCAGGCGGGTCGATGACACAGGGGTAGCCCCCTGTAATAAACAAGTTTTGGGCGAGAATTTCCCATGAGGAAGTGCTACTCAAAACTCCAGACTCCATAAGGTTTTCTCTATAGACTATATAGCTTTGCTGAGATGAGGCTCGCATAGCAGCCGAATCACAGCACCCCCCAATGTGATGTTTCTTTTTAAAAAAAAAAATGAGACAGTGGGTGATTAAATATAATTTTTTGTGGGCCATCTCTCCACTTATTACTCTGAAAATGCTCTGATAATATAGATGTATAAATTCAGTTCAACAGTGTGTCAAGTCAAGCCAAAATGCAGATCTTAGCGTAACGTGGTACTTCGGTCAAAATGCGTGAAGAGATAAGTTGTTTCATGCCCACATATGGCTGCTCGAAAAAAGAAAATTTTGGCAGTCATCGAGAATGCCTGAACTCAATCGATTTCGACAACTTCCTTCTCGTCATAATCGTTGTCCTTGGTGTCTCTCGCGACCCGGACACGCAGAATGGAGAAAGTGGGCTTGGTGGAAGGCGGTGTGAATGAGGCGAGCTCTTCTCGTTTTTTCTTTTATTCAATCGACGAGCGAAGAGCTTCTCTTTCTGCTTGGGCTGTGACCCAAAGTCTGAACAGGATGTGCAGCTTTGGTCAATGAGTTCCGTGCTTGAAGAACCTAGAAGAACCGTGAAAAACGTGAGAAAAACGTAGAAAAAAGTGGTAGAGAAGCGTAAAAAAAACTGAGAATCAAACCTATGAAACGTAAATTTAAATGTAAATAGATTAAAAGATAAGCGTAAGAACGCACGGAGGGGCCCGAGTTGGAGCCCTATATATTCAATAAGCACCACCTTCAGCTAATTTAAATACACAATGTTAGTAAGTTTCGGGGCGTGCTGAAACGGAAGCGGTATTTGGCCAGCAGAAGCAAACTCACCTGAGATGTTAGACGAACGCAGCAAGTGTGGAATTGTACGGGAGACGAATTATACTAAGGCGATATAAATATAGCCATTTGGTGCGATCTCACCATGTTGTTTCGATGATGATTTTGGTTTAATGAGTTTCTTACATACTTCAGATAGGAAGGTCTGCATTTGCTAAATGTGGGATATTCAGCAGTGTTAACGACGTTAACGACTACCCACGATGGCAGCCCATCACGATCGTAGAAATCGTATGATTTACCATATCTTATCGTTTACAAAGAAATCGTAAGGATTTACGATGAAATCAGTATGTCCTGAGGTTGACCGTCTTTTTCACAATTTTCCAAGTGGACGACAAAAGTAAGCACCAAAGCACGTGTGAATCTCTCTCTAATTTCATAGAACCCATGAATTGTACACAAAGTATTACTCGAAATCACCAAAGCGCAATTCAACCAAACACACATACCAATACGTATACATTGACTAATTTGGTATTAACGATAAAGCTCTTGTGCTTGTATAGATCCTCCTTATCAACAAAAAGAGGGACGTCCATCAATGGCTGATGATTCTACTCATAAGCTCGTCACAAACAACGCTGTGAAAGTCTTGGAACTCACTACACAAATTTGAATGGAAACAGCATAAGGATCGGCAAGCTCTGCGGAGTTTGGATCTCGGATCTTATGCTCCGATTGATGATACGAAGACCGCATTTCAGGGTCAAATATCGTTCACACAAGTGAATCTGACAGGTCTGTTCAGATCATTCCAGCGATAGTAGCTGCACGAAGTACCGGTGAAATCAGTGAGACATAAGACTACTTATGCAATCCAATGAGCCACTTGTATCGATGAAGAGTACGTCGATATACACAACCTCAACAAGTACGTGGGAACTGATCGTCCGGTTTGTTGTTCGAGAAGAAAGGATGTGGATTTGGGCAGTGCGCTTCACATCTTCGAGACACAAGGTGAGGTCAACTATTCGAGCGTGGAAATTGCTTTGAAAAGTCGAATACTGCTCGGTGGAGTGTGGTAAAAGGGCGCAGAGGTGTGTTTTGAGTGTGGGAATCCATCACCGTGTGGATACTTGCTTCATCTGTCCACAAGGATGAAAGGCTAGTGACCATGTGATGCTGGGAAACAGTTCTCTACGCCGCAAACAATGCTAAAGATCTGCGGCCTGCCTAAAGACGTGAATATAAGAAGATTGCCCCAGTTACCGAGGAGCCTGAAATCGTGCAAATGTGTGATACTCTCGATGTTAAAACCCACACGTTTGATCAGATAACACTAACGAATATCATCAGCTAAACATGGGCAGTTTCTCTGCCTACGTCAACAGTACAAACTAAAATAGACCTTTACAAACAATCTACGCCACAGACACTGGACATCTTCATGCTTGATGACTATATACAACTCTCCAGACAGAGCCATCGGTATTATGAGTAAGGTGACAGTGAGCGCGTTCTCCATAAGCAGAAAACACGGGAAGGCCCGGAAGCAAAGCGAGATGCGTCGGGCAAGAAATGAAATGCGAGTTCTGGGCGATGCCTTGAATAATATGCAATTGAGAGGGAGCGGCGTGTGATGAGTGCTGGCGGGGCTAGACCGGGATTCTCTCAGTGTGGAGCGACTTGTCGAAGATGTCCTGGCCCTCGCTGATGATCTTCTTGGCCCAGTTGCGACACACAACGCTGGCTCTCATGAATTTGCGCGCCGAGTACTTCTTGTGGAACTCGTCGTGCTCTATGGGTGCGTCGAGGTAGCGAAGAATGAGGCCCACGCATTCGCGCATGTCGTCGACTTTGTAGCCGCCGGAGTAGTGGATGAGATTGCCGTTCCAGGCGAAATCTTTGTTCAAGATGAGGCGCGCAATGTACATGGCCGCAGCCGAGCAAAGCGACGGGAGAACCCCGATGAAGTGGTGGTCCACGAGCGAAATCTCAAGAAGATATTTGCCGAGTGTTCGCAGGTGGACGTCATAGTCGTCGGCCTTGGAGATTCTTCGCAAGAAGTTCATGGGATTGGGGTAGTTGAGGTCGAACTCGAGAATTGTAAGGATGTAGTTTTCGGCCTCGAGGATCGCCGCCTCCGTATACGAGCCGTCGGTATAGTAGGCGTAATTTTTAACGGAGGGCGAGAAGACCTCCTCGTATTTTGCGGCGATGAACAAGGAGCCGGTGGCCAAGAGCTGGAGCTTGTCGATCTGCACGACCTCCACCGACATGAAGCGGTCCATGATGTTGATCGCCAAAAAAAGCGTTTCGGGCAAAAGGCGGAACCGCTGGTGCATCTCGACCAACCAGTCCACCAAGATAGACCGCATCTTCGGCTTCAATTGCGCCTGTTTATACAAGTAGGTCGGATCAGGCAAGGTTTTTTTCTCGAGTTCGTGCAAGTAGGGGAAGATATCGTTGACGTACTCGCTGACCATGAGCGGGTCGTCGAAGTCCTCCTCGTCGAGATCCTGCCAGTCGTAGTCGATTTTTTTGCTTTTTTTGAACTTGTTGCTCGAATCCTGCTCGCTGGCAGTATGTAGGATCTCCACCAACTTCGTGCTGGACTCTGTCGCCTGTCTCTTCTGCGGCATGCGAGCAACGACGGGCACGTTTCCAGCGCCCGATTTGGGCTGCAACAGGCGATTTACGGCGTTTTCACAGGGAATCGCGAGCGCGTCCGGCTCCTGCTTGACGATCTTAGAAGCACGGGGGATCTCCCCCGTTTTTTGCGCCAACGGCCCCAGTTCTCCGCCCAACGGCCTCTTTTTGGGGGCCACGGGGTCGGCGGACTTGGTTATGCCGAATTTCCGAGACACGTCACGGAGGTACTGGCGGCCTGAGTTGGCGGGAATGCCAGCTCCCATTTTAGACTGAACTACGTCGTCTTTATGCGGCAAAACCAGGCCTGCGTTTTCGGTTTCCGACCCCTTGGTCCTCGAGCGGGTCGTGCGGTAGTCATTCTCGTTGTGGAAAGTCGACATGGCGGCAGAAATGTAAGAAAACCGGTAGTCGAGATTATACTGTTATCCAGACCCTCCGTTTTATAGAGCCTTGAGAACGATGCCAGCCTTTAGCAATAGACGCCAGTGCTATAGAGGCTATATAAATCAGGAATTTTCAAGCGCAAAAAAACCACAAGACGAAGAACGTGAAAACGTGAAAACGTGAAAACCTGAACCAGAAACGTCCTCTGGTAATAACTGCCGGTAAGCGCGTGGTGAGCCAGATGGAGGTGCGAAAAGCCACCCTCAAAACAGACTTAAAAACGGCCAAAAGTCGCGAAGGCCTGCCACGAAGGGGACGGTCACGGTAACGGGATGTACCGGTGTATGACTGAAATGAAGAGGCCTGGAGTGCTTACAAGCCAAAATGTCCCAACGAATCCCAAATGATCCTTTTGTGTCCCGAAGAAGTGATGTAAGTGAATGTAAGTGAATGTAGTGAACGTGAAATGAAGGAATGGAAGAAAGGTTGGGCCAGAAAAAGGTAAACTTTGAAACGCGGATACGCTGCTACTTTTGTTTGGTGTGCGCGTGCAACAGGTTGGTTGCGCCTTGCCTGCGCATGCGTGGATGGGTTCCCGGGGGCCGCGGTGCAGGGGCGTCGGGGCCCGAAGCGGAAAAAGACGCAGCAATAATAATACTGGTGGGGCGGAATGGGGAGAAGTTTAAATTTGGAAAGGGAAATACTAAGGGCCGGAAAGGGGTTACATCAGCGACTTTCGGGGTGCTGCCGCAAAATGTCGTGTGTTGTTTTGCGTGGGTGTATTGAGTCATATGAATGTATTCTTGTACTTGGCAATAGACTAGTTAGTGTTGACCGTGAGGGCCGCACCGTTGTGGGTGTTTTATCAACACGCCGGGCACCAAGTGAATAGGCCAGAGTGAGTTGTTATATTTACAATTGGGGGTCTTTCTCCGTTTTTTTCCAGTTTGTCTTCTATTTTTTCTTTCATTTTTCTTTCATTTTTCTTTCATTTTTCCTCCAGGTTCTGCTATCTGCCACTCTTCTCTTATGCTCCTCCTCTCTTATTCTCCTCTCTTATTCTCCTCTCTAATGAGAATCTACTTGTTTGTGCCATGACACGTGTGAACTCACAATGACCATAGTATTTTTATTGAAATTCCGCTCAGCTGAGAAAATGCCACGAGGCCTCCACAGGAGAAGAATGGTGCTGCTTGCACATGCCTACGCGGTCCAGTGTAGATCTTCTAAATTTCATCACCACCGCGCAGTGCCATTGTGCAATTGATAGACATGAATTTTAGACTACGCCTCATGGAGAGTTTGAGAAGAGCTGTTCATGGGGTGTACTGATAGACCAGTGAATGTCACATCAGGTAAAAACTCCTGAATACTAAACAAATACAGCTCCACGCAACGATCTTTCCTGTTTCGATGGCTGGGTCTGATCCACTGTGGAACGAGGGAGCTCGCAAATGTCGTGGGCCCGGCAAGTGCTCGCAACCAAGAAGCTTGATGCGCATCTCGTCCGCCAACATCACCAGACGCGCTTTGTTTTGATGTGTCCTCAATGCGGCGATCACCATTGTTGGTAGCCTGGGCGTCTACAGTTTTTGTATCACCATGTCCATAATGCTTCTTATTGTGCTTTTAATTTTGCAGTGACTTTTCGTAACTAAAATCTCCCCCGCAAAAGGTTTCTTCACGAAACACTTTCAAATACCAACGCCCGTGTGCCTGCACACAGCCCGGGGTTTCCGTTTTCAGCGGAGGTAAACACTGCGGCGCCGGCACATCAGACGGATGGGGCTCATCAATTAGCCAAAAGCGCAAGCACAAGATGCTTGGCAAACTGGGCAGGCTTGTGTCGGAATTCTGCGTATGGAATGTCACTCCGAAGCAGGCGCTGATGGCTGTGAACCAGATGTGAATCAGTTGTGAGACGGCCTTGAAACGTGAAATGGAGAACAGCCTCTCTCTTCTCTCACCCAATGATGGCCTCCGCCAAGCTATGACATGAACGAAAATTTGGTACACGAGATACCGTCTGGCCTAGATGCCATTTGTGTGAATTTAATTCTCTTTATTCAGTAAGCTAAACATACTTCTCTGGAGAAAATGCACCGGTCTCAGATGAAGGTCATGGCCAAGCTCCATCGGCACATTCTGAACTGGAAACCCAACATTCGTGCATGGCTCACCCGTACCATGTCAAAGGAAGATCGTTGACGTATTCAGCAAAATATCATCGAAACTGCGACCCCTCTTCTATCGAGCCCGAGCGTTAGTTCAACAAGACTCGACGGGAAGTCTGATGCCATGAACACTTCCAGGAGAAATGGCACCAAACCTTCATTATCCCTATATTCTCTAAAGTTGACGACGCTGGTTTTGCGACTGGAGCCTGGCAATGACTAGTCATTACAGAGACCACATTTTGCGATGATCCAGAGATTTTGAAACCCGGAAATCGTGACTGGGTCAGTGTAGTCGAGTGTGTGAAGCCAGGAGGCGTCGCGTTACGCCCGTTTGCAATTTACAGCCACTAAGTTGCAAAGGAGTTGGTTCACGGATTTCCCAAACAATGGCCCTGAACACTTCATTGTTTTTTCAAAGCAAAGAGAAGTAGAATGAATGTTGTCCATATTGATGGCGTGAATTCTAGAGGAACTCTCTCGAAAATTCATCTCATTCCGTAACGCTCTTCCAGAACGTCTCTCTGTCCTAAACTGATGTATCGAAAATTATGATAGATCGCTGAAACACTCAGGTACCGCAATCCCAATTGCTTGAGAGCAATGCACATTCTCCCTCAACAGATTCCACCCTGCTTTGGAAGGTCTATCTGAGAACAGGCTCTGCTCACTTGACATTATATTCGTATGTCGTCGCCCCATGGGGTTATCTGACCAAGTCTCCTGAATAACTCTCTGTCCAGAAGAGAGGTGACATCGACACCATGTCGTACTTTCCTGACTCTTTTTAAGAAGACCTTAAAGACCACATTCACACACTTGTCGATCTTCGCTAAATTCAAGGAGGATGTATCGAGTGGGGAAAGCGCTTCACAGAGGTTCATAGTTGATTTCTCCACCACAACTAAGAGCTCTCGGCTCCGTTCTATGGTAGTTTGATCTCTTTGGAGAAGTGGACATCAGACAACTATATTTTGTTAGCTGACACAGTTGAATTCGAATTCTGCCCTGTCAACTTCAACTGCCATCTTGTGCGATTCCAACGCGTACCATGCTTCGATCAGCAGTTCATCCTTCTATAAAATTTATGGGTACAGGTTTAATTGCGTGTGTTGCAAACAGCTCGTGATAGCCTCTCCGCAACTCAAGATATGATGGCTCCTATTTGTGCTACCATCTCCATGTTACTTACGAAGTTGACGATGAAGTACTTGTGGCCCGTCGCTTTTATAATGAGCCGAAGTCGGAAACGCTGACAAAACTTCACCTGATTCGATTTCTCCATTGAAAATGGAGGCGAAGGTGAATGATAACGCTTCCTGGGTCGATCTTTCTTCATACAAAAATGTTTAATATTACCTTCAACCCTCCGCTGGATTCCGTGGAAAGATTCCGTTACATACAGTTGAGGAGATAACGCAGACTTGTGGACAGAAGTACCAAATCAAGATGAACATACATTTTTCTCGAAGGAAAGACTTCGAGCATGACCATCTCATGGGGAAAGATAAATATGCTCAATTTCCAGCTCGTACTCGTGCACTGAGAACGATCTGTGGTACAGAGTTACGATTATAGATCAGAATGACAAATACAACATCAGCAGCTAATTGTGTCTCGTCATGGTATGAATAAGCCTTTGGTTGCTTTACACAAGTTAAACCCTTGAGGGGTCATTGCATCGTGAAAAAAAACTAGCGTTAAGCCCGGTGTGTTCATCATTACACGCCGTTCATATGTCTTCAAAACCACAATTTTCTGCAAGCTTAAAACAACTTGCTTTGTCGAGAAACAACAGTCGGGTGCGGGAGTGAAACTGGCCCACACCATATAAGCACAGCAAGTGACATCCCCAAATGCGAAGAAAAGGATGAAGAGACCTTTTTGTGATATTATTAAACCATTCAAGCACAGGAACCAACTGGAGAATTTCTGTTGCATGAAGGAGGCATTTTCCGACAAAGCGTGCTACTTGTGTTGTACTCAGCCGTTCCTTTTCTAAGCTGCAATGAAGTTCGAGGCCCGGGTGTACGTAAGAGGCGCAATCGAGATCTGGTCGATGAGATCGTAGTACACGTTGGCGTTTCTGACGAGAGTGTCGCCCAAAACCTGGTACACACGTCGTGCCCGAAAATATGCAAGATGCGTCTCTGTTTCTGGCAGCAGACTGAGATTGAGGCACCTTGATCTGAGCCGGCAAAATCGTGACTGATGAACTTGTTGCTGAGTTGGCTGCAGCTGACGGTACCATTTAACTCATCGTGCAAGAACACCAACTCATTGCCGACGAGTAACTAGTTCCAGATTCCAAGTCGTGAAACTTATTTCCAGCGAACAGGTGCCATCCACAGTCAATATTGCGAATCAATAAAAAACTCATTTTCGCTGGTGTGGATGTATGCTTCTCCAAGATGCCCCTGTACTTCTCGGTGTTACCGCCGATGATAATCGTTTCAGACTGGTGGTCTCTTCACAAGTAGGACGAGAAGACGCTTTGGGTGTAATTCCCGTTTTTTTCATGGCCAATAAGAGGCTGTGGTGTTGCCAGCTGGTGGTCTCCTGGCTTATGTCTCGTATCTCAAAGCTACCAGGTGCGGGTCCAACGGTGCAACTTGACGCTCTTGCATCTCTGTACGCTCGAAGATGAGCACAAAGTTGAGGGAGGAGAAAAAGAAGAGTGTAGTTTCCTAGAGCTAGAAGAACGTCCCGGCTGACATCTTGAATAACCTGCGAAACATCGTTGTTCAATGCATTCTCGTGAGGGAAATCGATGTCAGGGATTAATTGCCCGTAGAGCAGAAGGAGAATTTTGAGCCAAATGAATATGGCGGCTCCATGCCCACGACGTTCTATTTCGGGAGTTCTCGCTGCGCTCGATCTTGATTGCAATGACCGTACCTTGTTTGACTCATGAAGACACTCAACGCATGAAACCTTGAACAGCAAATGGTTGTTTCTCGCCATCTCCTCTCCTTCTTCCTCGCATGAAATGGTGTAGCCACGCTGTGTGCTCTCACTTCATACCAACCATTTATAAGCAAGATTCACATCACACTGCCCGACTCAGTAATGTCCGCCCTGAACATAAACAAGCACATTTCAGACTTCTTCATTTCGAAAAATCCAATAATTTCACCTTGTCATAGTTCATACTATGACCGACCTGCCTGGAATCCTCAGAGAGGTAGAAGAATCTAGTCTCAGTAATATGAAGAGGAACTGCCTTATTTAAAGCACAGTACTCCAAAACTACCACGTTACTCATATCCCTTAAAGTAAACGTTGTTACCGCTGGCTTCAACCTCAGTCCATATTCCCTTTCCGGTCAGAATGAACCGGAAGGTGAGCCAGGTTCCTAGGAAAAACCCTGAGCTCTTCAGAAGCACGATCTGAAGATCTAGTATGACTGGATAATTTGAATCATCGGGAAACTATCGCTAAACGCGGTAGCAATTAAGAGCGGCGACCGCCAAGCGTGGTAACGGCTCAACGTGGTAACCGTTCAATATGGTGGCCCGGAAATCCACCATGAAAATAAAAAATCTCACTTTTTCATCTCTTTTCTCCTCATACAGTCCGATTCCACAGAAACCTTCCTCGAAGGGCATCCGTATTCTCCGATTCCTTGGGCGTAGATTCTGACTGAGGACGTGTGGGTATGCCCAGGCTTTCACCACTCGAGCAAGCCGAACATCGTTTAAGGGCTTTTTGCGAGTTTCGAATAGTACCCGGGATAACACAAACACAACGGTGGCCATCGTCCACACTTGATTGCGTGTTTGTGTTGATATTGGCTAGAGGGTGCTCGGTGGAGTCATTTCTTCTGCCTTGCAGCTGGAGTTCCTTTTGTATCACGAGCAAAACCTTTTCTAGTCTGGCGAACTGGTCCTTGCAATCTCCTTGCTTGAGCTGTATTTCATGTGCCTCGCTTTGATCATTTATGGCGTTGTTTTGTCCAATTATAATCCGGTCCACGTTCAGTGAACCTGCGAGGGAAGACCCTTTTGTGAGATTTCGCTCATCTTCTTCATTTTCAGATATACAGTTCTCCGCATCAGAATGTGTTGTTTCGGGTGGTTCGGCCGCCATTTTCGGAGATCGAGAGATTGATTGAGGCTTGGTTAGTGTATCCATCAACTTCCCCGACCGTTCCGACTCCAAGAGGACCAAAACTCGCCTCAAGTATTCCAAAAGAGTCGACGTTTGCGACACATCTATTGGATCTGAAGATGTGCCGGTTTCCTTGACTTTTCTCGGGGTCTCCTGTACCGGAATATGGTCATCAGTGGAACTTTCCATACCATTCCTAGCACGCACTTCTAGGTCATCAAACGTTTTGCTTTCCGAAAGAGGATCCTCTCTTTTCTCCACGCTTTTCTTACTTTGATCCAAGTTCTGTTCTGCTCCGCTACCCCCATTTTTCTCCAGCCCAGACTTTGCACCCTTCACACTGGCATCATAGAGATTCTTATACTTCAAGAGCTTCTCACGGAGAATTTTATTCTCCCGTGTCAAATGCTCTGATTTATCACTGCGCTGAAGTTTATTGACCTGCATTTCTAGCGAAAGATTGCGTGCTCTCAAGTTTTGGTTTTCTCCTCGTAGAACATCCACCTCATTCTTCAAGCGATTTGCATCGAGACTTTCAAGTCTCAATTCCGCGAGCTCTCTCTTCAACTCAATGCATTTCTCCTTTTCAAGCCTCAACTCGTTTGTAAGCTTATCTGTAGAGGACAGAAGAAGCGTCTGGTACCCGTTCAACTTCTTTGCATTCGATGCCGGATTGTCATTTAAAACCGATAAAGGATCGAAATCCTCGTCGTATTCACACGCCAGGAACGGCGAAATCGCTCGATTCTCCTGAGCGCTTGCAATAGGGGTCCGAATATTCACAGGAGCCGGAAACCGCCGCCGAGGAGTCTTGACGGGACTGCCTCGAAGTCTATCCATACTTACTTTATAAGGAGAGCCTTTGGGAGTGGGCGGAAGTGTCAAAGAAGGCATACGAGCCGATCGTGTGTCCACAGTGTCATCTAGAGGGTCATCAAAAGGCCCCAAATTGAGAAACTGGTCGCCATCAAAGGGCCGTTGAGAAGATGTTGCCGGGGCCCTAATGTCGTTTTTTGATGCGGTCGAAAACCTCTGCACTAGGTCCTCTGTGGTCTCGGCCATTGCACGAAAAACAGAATATGTTGAATTTCGTGTCTTTTCTTAGCTTTTTATATAGAGGCAATTGTGGAGGACGTTTAAATCAACTTACCGTGTATGTTTGTTTGAATCTTGTACAAAACTCATGTGAAGTAGTACAAGGCGCGCGTCTTAAAGCGCGTCTCAGACCGCGTCTTAAGTTGCGACTGATGTCAAGACTGGTAAATACAAACACCGTTTTATATGAGACGCGAGATCGTGAAAATGAAATCTTTTTTTTTCTCTTGAAGAAGATCGGTGCTTAGTGAAAAGCGGAATCGAATGATTTCATGTTTTCCCGGAAATCAGTACTTTCCTTTATCATCGGAGTGCCATTATTCCACGATCATCGGTCCGATCAGGGCCACCACGCGTCTATCCATACCAAGGTAAAAGGTTGTCCCTTTTTCTATTTTTCTCAAAAGCTTTTCGTCACCTCCCTGATTTTCACAGCTTTTGAAACAAAACTCTGAATCTCTTTGACCTCTGAACGACTCGTTTTCACCTTACTACTCTCCCACGTGCACGTGCACTAAGTAATCTAGGGCCTTCACCACGGCATTTATATGCCACGGAACGACGGTTTTAAGCTCGCCTTTTCGAGCATTTGTGGTGTCCTCGGAAACGGCCGATTCGTCGCAAATCCCAAGAAGCGCATTGAGCGCCCCTAGCTTCCTGAAGTGCTTGAGAATGATCTTCATCACTATGTCCAAATTCCAGTGACTGGAACAGCTGAGAAGACTCACTTCGAAAACAATGAATCTCAGACCCAAGGAACCACCAGAATTCATTGCTCTTTTAATCATGTAGCCGGTGCGCATACTAAAGCGCGTTGGGGAATTGCAAGAAGGAAGCGTTGCTTTCGGAATGATTCCCACAAATTCAGAGGATGTATCTTTTAAGATGCAGTTTTCATCGTGAAGGTGCTCGTTCAGCCGATTGTCGTATGAGAAAAACATGCCAGATGGAAGATTGGCAAACTGCTGGGGTGAATGCAAAGAAAGCGCTCCATTGAGAGGAGACGTAGACATGGGCATGCTGCCTGAAGGAGACGCAGAATTGTAGGAGATGGGAAACGCTTCCAACGATTGAGCAAAGTCCGAAATCTCCATTTTGATCCCTCTTTTGACCACATCAATTGCATCGTTCTTAACTGTTTGCAGCTGGAAATCACCGTCTCCCTGTGTTCCCGCAACACCTGAGTTGTCACTTTTTGGAGAAGAATCAAACAAGTACTTGGGTGCGCGATTGGTCGTGAGGACGATCAACGAGATATCCTTGTATTTAGCTGTGAGCCGTTTCCAATAAAGAAGCTCATCATCCGGAATGATACTGTTCACACGAGTAAGCACCAAGTACTTTTTCTTCCCCAACCCTGACGTTCGCTGCAGGAGATCATCCGAGAGTTTTATGAAGAGCTTGTTCGAGATCTCCCAGATTTTAAAAATGATTGATGCCAAATCGTGCACATCTTCATCAAATCCGTCTTTTGCTGCTGGCGGACAGTACCACGCTTTGAGCTGCGTGACAGTACCCAAAGGATCGGACCACGCGGCGCAGATCCAGTTTTTGTCGGCAGATCTCTCGTATGCCACATGTAAAAACATATCATCGTTGCCCTCGCTGGTGAGGCTCTCCTTATTTGGTCGATTGAAAAGTTTGAACAGTAAGGAAGAAGGCGCCGGTTTTACAAGCTGTGCAAAGAGCTTTTTGGGTTCATCTTCGTCGTGTGTTATCGGCTGTTCAGCAGATAAGGCGGTGTTGGGGCACTTGTTGTACAAAAGCTTGGAGATCTTCGAAAGCTTGACATCCGACAAGTACTTGAGGCTCATTTTTCCAGATGCCGTTTTGCAGATACTGCTTGAGGGTACCACGTGCACAAAGACGTGTACCAAGGAGAGTTGGTGGTTTTTTAGTGACACCTTGAAGTTGCGGCAAAGCTTGGAGATCTGCAACACCGAGCTGGCGCTTTCGTCAAAGTCAATAAACAAAAGAAGAAGGGGTCGGTTGAACTCGAACTTGTTGGTGCGGTTGATTATATCCAACTTGATCAACTCGGCAAGATCCTTCAACTTCCGATTCGCCCGCTTGTACCAAGATTCGCGGGATCCATCCCCCAAGGCTTTTTCAATGGCGAGGAGCCCGTTGTTCACGCCATCGAGATCTTGTCTATTCTCAAACGCCTGGATGTTGAGCTTCTTTATGTTCCCAAAGTGCATATTTGCGTAGTTGTACACGACCTGGTCCAAGAATTCCACAGGATTCGAGCTGAAAGCCAGAGTGTTTTCGTGCGGGGACGAGCTTTCAGTGATCATCAAGATCTGGAACGCTTTCGGTCCGTTGAAGGGTCTGAGATTCAAGTACTTCCAGAAACGGCTCCCAAGAGAATTGAGGTTGATGAGATCCTTCAGATTTTTGCGGGCCTTAATCTTCACGTCGTCGAACGAGAAAGCAGAGTCTTCAGCGATAGTGGTTTGTATTTGTTCATGAGGCTTTGTCGCCACTTCCGATGAATGGAACACATCCCAAACAGGTCTCAGTGGTTCTCCCAGTTCCGGCTGGAATTTGTCCGAAAACACCTTTGTGGTGAAATCCCCAAATAGTGCTTCGTTGTCTTTAAAGTCTGACTCGGCTGTCTGTTGTGACTGTTTCACAGAAACTTCGCTCAATAACTCGTCTAACGTCACAGTGTGGCTTGAAGGAAATATCAGCCTGAAAGCATTGGTGGTGATATCTGTCGACGCGCTGTCAGTCACATCCAACGTCACAGAATCAGTAAAGAAGTCGGGTAGTTTCAATTGCGTCTGCAGCTCAAGATCTGTGAACCCCGAGTCAAACACAAGGGTGGGCACAAGCCAGTTGAGAAGCTCGGCCATATTCTTGGCCCTCGCGTAAAGACCTGTATCTTTATGGCTGAGATCGTTGTCTTCATCGTCGACCTCCATGTCAAAGTCACGATTTATAGATACCTCGCCCCAGGGGCCCGGAATCTTCCGCAACAAGAAAAGATGGGGGATGGTCTGCACATTGATGCTCCTGAGAATCAAAGGGAGGCAGTTCGAAGACTCGGATATTCCACTGGACGAGCTCGAATTGGACGTGGGCGTGTTCATATTTTCTGGCTCGGCCGAGACTCTTTGTTTCGGCAGAGTGTCTGTTTCAGGTTGCGACTCTGCGGTCGCCGAAATGCTGTCGAGGACCAGAGGGATCGTTTCCAAATTAGGTACACTCCTCAATTCTGCAGGAAGAGGCGACATCGAGTACACCAGCGAGTCAAAACCCAACCCATAAGGCGAATGGTCCTTGGCTTGTTTCGGGTCCTTGTTTCGGCTGACCAAAGGGGAGAATTGTGCCGAGGATGAGTCGGGAAGCGAAGTGGGCAAGGCAAGGCCCGAAAGTTCGGGGTTTTTCGACTCAAAAGGCGGGGTTTGGTCCGTGTCACCTTTACGGTTGAACTCTGAAATCCCCTCGTCGCTTCTGGGGTGCACCGGCTCCTCGTCCTCGTCACTTTCGTCCTCCATGTCCTCGTTGTCGATTTCTTCGCCGTTGTCATCCTCGGCATCATTGTCGCCATCACTCGACAACATGTCGTGGTTCTCCACGAGCGGATCGCTATTTTTGTCGTCTCCAGAATTGATCTCGACCAGATTGGGCCTGAAACCAGAAGTCTTTTCTAATTTGTTCCCCGAACTGCGGTCGCTGGAAGGAGGTTTCTGACCCTCTAATCTCAAAGATTCATGAGAAAGCTCGAATGGCTGCGTGCTGATTTCTCTATGGCGAGTTTTGCGGGGCTCCAGGTCCGGCCCAGACGAGTCCTCGGTGTCGACATAAAATTTGCCTCCTTTTCCGTACTTTGCATCGATACTGTACTTGATTTTGGGATTGAACACAAGGGGCGAGAACGCCCATCCGGAAGCAGGCTCCAGCAGGCGGCGATCACGTTGCTGCGGCGGAAGCAAACTCTTGTTGATGGCTTGTTTGGTGGGTCCTTGTGCCACGTGACTCGAAGAAGATCCGTTCACACTGAGTGCATTGAATGTGCTTTGCTGGAGAAGCGCCGGAGTGGGCATAATGGGCGCCGGGGCGCCAGGGTCGTCATAGGATCCCGGAGTAAACAGCCTGATCTCGGCGGTGATCATCTCGTTTTTGGGAATCCCCGTATACGCAAATGGCTGCAAGTGCAGATTTGGTACGTGTACTGCGGGCTCTTCTTCTGCGTAGCTTGGAGGTTCCTCCTCAATTTCACCGTGCACGAGTCGTTCAGAGTGGGTTTGGTCGGGTCGAGAAGAGACCTCCATGTCATGCTTCGGGTCCTCTGAGGGGTCCACAGCTTCTGACTTTCGAGACTCCAGGTCCGAGTTCTCGCCAAAAAGATCGGAGTCGTCATCGTTGTCGACAAGCTCATCGATGATGGCATCTTCATCCACGCTTTTGTCGCCCTTTAGTAGATTGTCAAGACCCCCCCTGGACTCAGGCAGATGCGGATTCTTATCGATTTTCGGAAGCGTATCCGGGCCTGATTTTTCGGCCAGAAGCGGATCTTGTACCACAGTGTCGATTTGCTTAGCAGAGTCTGGAAGGTCTGAGGCCACACTGGACGCGTTTGGTGGAAACATAGCAGAGCCCAACCCTAGCCCCGACTCCGCATTGTTTAACGCCTGTTGTGACGCCGGATTCGACTCCTTTGCGTGAAAAGGCATCGGTTCTTCCTTTGCTTGTGCATCGTTTTCTCGCTGGCCCAAAGAAAACGCCATGTAATCATTGACAAGCGCCAACGGATCAGCCCACGAGGCCTGCTCCGATGGTTTATCGGTTTGCACGCTGCCAAAGTGGAGGATACAGAGCTCCCAAGGCCACAAAATGTACTTCTTGTTGTCGACGCCGTGCACAAAGCGCGAAATGTCCGACGTCTGGTTGTTGAGATGCTGCAAATTAGGTATCAACTTGACCCACAATAGCAGCTCCTTTTTGGTGAGATCGACCCCCGTGCTCGATTTCAAAAGATTGAGGAGGGTTTCGCTGGATTTAGGGGGTGTTTTCGTGAAGCTCAGCGGCAAGTCCAGCGTATCATAGAGGTGACAACGAAGACCCGAAGGAACCACGTAGATGACAAAACAAGCAGCAAATTCCGACACCGTGTGGTCGAGGTTTAACACGCAGGAGTGGAAAAGCGGGAGAGTGTTCTTCTGCGTGATCAGCACCAACAAGTCCCCATTGGCTAGTAGCACCGGATCGAGTTGCGTAATGACGTATTGGCTGGAAGTGTCGGATACACGGCCTATGACGTAGTTGCCAAACATGTGCATTTTGCCCAGCGAAGAGAGATTGTACACCAATGTCTTCTTCACAGCCTTGAGGAACGAAAGACAGGCGTACGCTATGTTGTCGTCGGAGCCCGAGTCGGTCTCGCTGCTGTCAGTTTTGGTCTTGCTGTTGACCATAGGGTGCGCGAGCTTCTCGACGGGAATGTCATTTTCAAGCTTTAGCAGAAGCTGGGGATAGAGAGCCTCTAGGTTCAAGTTGGTCTCGTTTTGCCCACCACTGCCGTGCTCGGCGCTCTTATCCCAGTGCCCAAACCGAAAGTAATATAGACTTTTGTTGCTGTAGGCAAGAAGGATCCGCGGATGTTCGTGCCGGATTTGCAACTCGAGTTCCAAGAGGATTTGCTCCAGCAGATACTGCTTACTCAACGAATAGATTGAGTAGGTCACCACTTCCACATGTGCCACTTTATGGTATTGGGTCGCGATCCGGGCCGTCGACTCGGCCAACAGCATTGGCATCACCGTATATCAATATTTGAGTATATGTGAAGGGTCTGTACCGCCTGTTCAATTGGATTCTGGCCCGATCGGGTACAAATGTACTGAAATTGATATGTACAAACGAGATTATGGATGATCTCGTGAGATCGCATACGACATGGAGTATTGTACTGTAACGGTGGAGGTAGGCCATTCGCGCAATCACCAGAATAAGAGGATACAGATGTGAACATTATGCTTTTTTTGTCTCGGATTTTGATATTAAATAAACTCGTTTCCGTTTCATTTGGCCATGAGTATGGGTGCATTTTAATCAGAAATAAAGTTTAGGGGGAGATGAGTGGAGCCAACATGTACTTGTTCAGGGTCTGGCTCAGAACAAGTAAGGGCGAGGAAAGAAGACTGGTTTAGACCAGTGTGATTGAAGATAGAGTATTACTAATTATTACACTTTTTTTGGGATTTGTAATGTAAAAAAATATTACAATATTACAATATTACAAATAATCACAAATAATTACAAATAGTTATAAATAAATATGATTTTTTTTTTTAAAGAAACATCACATTGGAGGGTGTTGTGGTTCGGCTGGACGATGTGAACATTTACCTTGGCCACGAACTGGATTATGCGAAAACAGACAGCAGTATTGCTGATTTTGGAGCAGTGAGCAACAGCAAGATCAATTTTAAATCTAAACTTTGTGGGTTTTGTCTGAATTATGAAGGACTTGACCAACACATCCTACCATTCCCGCAGTCTTCGATTTGTAATCTCGAGACCAAATCAGTGTTGCGCGCTGGCGTAATTTTTCGTAAATCGTAATAAGAATTACGTTTTTACGTTACTGAATTACGATTCCGATTTACGATTACGACGACTCCCATTTTCGTGAATCGTAATTTTTTCGTAATACGTTTTACTTAAATTTTTTACGTTTTTTTTACGTTTTTTTTACGTTTTTCACAGGATTTTAAGGTCTTTCTCCAGTGAGTCGCTCATCAATCAGTGCTTCACATCTTGTTCAGATATTCGGTTAAAGCCCTAAGCAGAAGCACCTAACATGCACGTGTTCACGGCCGTCAATTTTGTGATAGTCGAATGCTCCACGCTCGTTGATTTAAAATAAAGAAACGAGAACAACTCGCCTCTTTCACGCCGCCTTCTCTTAAGCCTACTTTCACATTCTGCGTGCTCGATTACGGTGACAGGTATCTCTTCGGATGAGTCTTGTTCACAGGCTAAATTCAATTCCAATGAATCGAAAAATCTGAGTTCGCCTGCTTTCAGATTTTGGTGACAGGGCTATCCTCTAAATCGCCACCGCTCTTGATCCAAAGTACAAACTCAAATATTTTGAGACCAGAGAATCGTTCCCGCGTGCCTTGGTAAGTCGCATCAAAAAGAATTTGGAAGATTTGTTCAAAGTTTACGAAAAGTACTATGGAGCACAGTGATTCCAAAATGAGGTAACTGTCGAACACGGCTCACAAAGTGACAACCGGCCAGGCAGGGTAAACTTCCTTTATCTTAGTGACCATGAAGGGTCTGAAGACGAAGAAAACGAATTAGCGGCCTACCTCTTTGAAAAAAACTGAAAACTCCGGTATCGTCGATATTATCGCAGCAGGAGGAGACAATTTTCTATACTTTTTCAGCTTGCAAAAGACATTTGCCTATTGCAGCTATGTCAGCGCCGGCAGATTCCTTTTTTTCAAAACGCGGCGATATGATCAAAAAGAAGAGAAATAAATTTTTCCCAGCCACAACCAAAATGATGGCAGTGGTCGACGAAAAGGTGACCAAAATAAGGCCAGATGACATTGACCTTGGTGTGGAATCTGATGATGAGAACACTGAAGTTGACGTGGAGATTTGCGACCAGGTCGCGAGAGAGATCAAGGGCAATGATGATGATGAGATGGAAGTCGACGTCGGTGAAGTTGTCGAGATCAGTTGAGTACATGCATTATTGATGACCGGATAGATTCGCTATTTTCGAGCTGCTCTATTTGGGCACGAAACAATTCATTTCTTCACACAGCACTCAATTTGACAAAAACAAAATACGTTCCGCTTAGATCTTTGGAAAAACAGTATCGAAGTAAGTAAATACATAAATCCATAATATCAACACATTTCAAAGTGTTAAGCGGAGAGATTACCCACAAATGAGAGAAATTTAGCTAATCACTGTCTCATACTAATGAAGATTATGGTACCGTAATATTCATGTTATGGGAATTCTCGGTAGCGTGATTCCGTGTTTTGAACTTGAATTCGTTGGGGGTAAGATTATGAACGATTTGCGAAAAGATTACGAAAAAATTACGAACAAATTACGAAACAATTACGAATAAATTACGAAACAATTACGAAAAAATTACAAAACAATTACGAGAAAATTACGAAAAAATTACGCCACAAGTACGATTTACGATTACGATGGTGATTACGATGGCTCTCGAAAACGTAATTTGAAATATGGTTGAAATATGCTAGCCTCTACTTTCGTAAATCGTAATTTTGGCGTAACGCGCAACACTGAATAGTACGCCAGCACGCGTTTTCCTCATAGCACCCTCTTCTAAAGCTTTTAGGGCA
Source organism: Metschnikowia corniflorae (assembly GCA_030581935.1). NCBI lineage: Eukaryota > Fungi > Ascomycota > Pichiomycetes > Serinales > Metschnikowiaceae > Metschnikowia > Metschnikowia corniflorae. The sequence goes on along the minus strand of JAKTWD010000558.1, from coordinate 16,301 downwards.
AATGAGATCCTAGTCTCATCATCCCACAGAGCCGGAGTCGGCTCGACCAGTCGTGGTGCCATTGGAGGTGTTTGACAAAAAGAAAGTCTTTTTGAGACGCGTTCATTATTTCCGGCCCATATGCCAGTGGGCGCGAATCCTGCTTATTTGGGCTACATCCAAAGATAGCATGATTGATGATGCTAGAATGAATAAAAGAAGGCTTAATAAGCAAGCGAATAGATAGACGACTGGCAGTTTGCAGCTGGTATCTTTCTGTTATTCTCCTGCCTTACTAAACCTCACTGCAGTCTACTCGAAATCCACTCGGCAATCGCTATCTAATTGGAAACAGAATCTTGGATACTAAATCTTTAAACACGACTCTCTTTATCGAGTTCTCGAGGAGTCATCCGGGAAGTTCAACGTTGAGCGAATCCAAAGGTCTCGCGTCCGACACCCGATGTCACCACATTCCACGATCTCTCATTCCTCTCCATGCTACTTGATGAAGCATCGACTCCATATCAAAGATCTCTTTACAAAGATCCACAAACACCAGATGCGCCATGAATGGAGAGAAGCACACATGGTTCTCGTCACGTGGCACCCATACACTATCGTAAAGAGCTTCGAACTGCGCTTGCTCCAACTGCCTCAAGTTTTGCACAAGAAACGATAGATCTCCGTGATAGGTGAGTAATCTCTCAACCTCCAAATTGAGGGTATAGTATTGTGACAGGCTCGGTGACTTTTTTTCGGGGCCGCTTTCCAAAACTGAAGGCGCAGTCCAACTAACTGCAGCTGGGTATTCATAGAAGTGTGATCTTTTTGTGTGGCTCGTCACACTCTCCTGATTCGATGGTGAGAAGTGCCGTGGACAGTAAGTTTTTCCGTTGGCTTTATAGATTCTGATCCGTTGAGCAAAACCGTTTTTGTACCGAGCGGGATCAACCTTAATTGGTGTGGGTATCTCAGCTTCCAAAGTGCTAGGTATCAAACCGGCCATGACTGTTACCAATCCATTCAAGGCGAATAAGCTAGCACGAAATTTGGAAAAAAGCATAGGTTGTTTTACTGAAAGTGTGTGAGCAACTGGGAATCAGCAAATGCTTGAAAGTGGACACTGTCACACCCTTTTATAGAAATGGAAAGCTAGAACACACCGGAAAGTTTATGTTTTGTGAGATTTTGGATGACTCAGAACGGTGCAATGATTGGAGGCTGTGTGAATCTTTGATTGTGATTCCTGAGAATGCAAAATCTCAGATCTCAAGCTCCAATCCATAAGCCTGTTTTTGGTTTTCATGGAAAGCTTTTGCCTCATTGCTTAAAGATAGAATATATGCCGTATGGACAAAAGGTAAGCATTTTTTATATTTGCAAATAAATCACAAAGTTGATCGACCTTTGAAGGTATGATCGAATCTCCGTTGTCAACTATGACCTTGCATGTGAGTCGAGTATAACGTTGTTGTCCTAAAGCTAACAGGCTCTAGACTAGGCACAGTTTTAAAACAATACTGGCATTTCACGTGTCGAGATTCTTCCCTGGGCTCGAACAAAACTTTCACGATCTGCGAATACAATATTTTGAGAAGTGAAACTACATTGTGGTACTCTATATTTACCGCGACGGGACCATGGCTACCACATGACTACAATAGCTCAAATATCGTTTTCACGATAAATGTTACGGCTAATTGCAGATCAGCAACTGTCTGTATTGGCAATGCCGTAGCTTCTCATTGGTAATAGTTCATTATATGGATATACTGCCTCATTCGCTTCTTGATGGTAATACATAGCTCTTATGATTTGGGAGGTTAATTTGAAGCGTGATATTTTAATGGTTATAAATAGAATCATTTGGAATTAGTCAGACTTGTACCAATATCGTTCGCATGCAAAGCAAATGACGTACCAATTGATCTATAATCTTTTGTCTCTTTCTAGCATTGCGTCGTAGGAGTCGTTAAAAATGTTTAAGACGATTTACTATGGCAGACTCATAAAGATCGTATCGTAAACATTTACGATGGAATCAGCATGCTTTGAATTTGTCCGTCTTTTCACTATTTTCTACATGGACAACAAAACTGAGCTCCAAAGTCTCTCTGAATCTCTCTCTCATGTCATGATAAACATGACTTTCACACGAAAATTGTTCATTTAACATTCTTTCAAAGTTTTGATTTGGGTATGATCACCTGCTTTCTTTCGCCTAAAAGAGCTCTTCTTCCAGCACTTCTTTCTCTCTCCCCAGCACTTCATCCAGGTCACCCCGGTTTTCATCCATGTCTTCGATGTTTCCTAAATTTTCTCAAAGCCCACAGAGTAAGCTTCGCCTTGGAATTTTGCTCTCGAGTCAGCTTCCGAAAACGGGAGAGTCTTTGAGATCGAGATCTCTCCTTAAGCCATCGAGTACAGAAAACACAACGCTGATATAAACGGGTCACAATGCCTGTAAAAATAGAGTTTGTTGCGGAAAATGCGGACTGGATGTTCATTTATGAGCAGTTTTTCGAACTTGAATACCACCAACATCTTTGTTCCACGCGCCAGCAATACATTGTTTTCTTTGTTACCACACCGCCCATTTTTGAGAATAATGCTTCAAAAGGCGCAGAAATAACTGGAAATGCTTCAATGTCTTTGGTCATCTTAGAAAGAACAAAGAAATTTTCCTCGAGCTCGATAAAAGCTATTGGGGTGTTTGGCTCTCAGCTCTCTTCTTGGCTCTACATAAGACGTAAAATGGTCATACACATCATCGAGAGGTTCCGTTCACGAAGACAGCCGAAGCCATCCTATTGCGATAGGTTGAATTTGAGGCTCATTCTGTACTTCTCAACGATTTCACTTCTAAATTGTTTATATAGCGTTAATCAACAATCTGCAAAGAATTTTTTAACCCCCGAAATGACGTCTCCTGAAAATCCTTTGCTCGAAGAACTTGAGCTCGAATCTGTGATCATGTTCGGTTGCGAGAAATATTCTTCATGCCCCCAAGATCTTTCGCATCAATGGGAGAGTATTCATGAAGCTTTGCGTAAGAAGCCTTGAGTCCTTAAGCAAGATACGGATTCGACTGTCTGAGCAGTTCCATCTTCAAGTCTTCAGGGTTTTGGAGAAGATTTGAACGTAAAGGATGGTCAACTGAGAGTGGATTCTTTGCTAGGTTGTAGATGAGTGGTTGGAGATTTCAAAGATGCGATGCAAACTCTCTGAGGCTTCCCATTCGAGTTCGCTCATTTCGAAACTATTGTGACCCAAATGCTCTCGGTCGTCCTTGTCGAGGCACCCGGCTGACAAAACTTAGAGCAATGCCGAGAAGAAACTTTTTCGAAAAGCTTCAGCAGGCTGGGATCTCAGTACTTAACAGCAGAAATCCCCCGTGCAAGAGGTAGATCACAATATCGCAACCGAATCCCACCAGAAGTTGGTGTTTAATTTCTCATATCCACAGATGCTCTAAACGCCATAGCTTCTTTATATAAAAAGGGCCTTCCCTGTTCAGAATAGCCGATCTTCTGAACGATTTGGCTCTGTTGTACCCGCTGACCAAGTCACACTTGCACACGCTGCCGTCCGCACACAAGACCGATCATTTCTCCAAATTACTTCCACTCACACAGCAATCGATATTGAAATGCTATTTCACAGGGCCCGTAGCAGCTTGTCTGAGAGCAGGCTCAAATTCCCAGATTTTGCCAGTACCCATTCGCTCTATCAGGGCAGACACAGGACTTTTCATCAGTAACACTAAAGACGGGACATCGCTCATAGCCGAGTAGTTCACTGTCAATGTAGGGGGTTTCCAGGGTCCCGATTCCTCTCGAGCTGAGTTCTGAGGCAAGCACGTAGAGCCTGTGCACATCTTCAGGCCAGAAGCAATTATAGAATCCGAGCACAACTTTACCAAATGATGGATACTCGCACCCTGGCGAGGCGCTTCGCTGATTGACAGGCAAAGGGGGTGCCAATACAAAGTTGGTTTCTTTGTTGGAATGTAGTACCTCCTGAATCATTTTAAATATTGCAAGCCCGCGAGTTACCTTTTCAAATATCCATGTTTCCGGACCTGTTTGGGTTTTGTCTTGCAATTTTCTTATCTCGGGCTGGTGTTCAAACGTTGTCTGAAGAAATGATTTATTGCGAACACCTTTTATAAGCCTTTGAATGAGATTGGATTGCGACTTCATTCAGATTAAAATACCCTTCAAGTAGGAAAATCTGTTATCAATTTCTCGGATGCTCTCAGTAATCGCTCTAGAATCCTGCTTTCTAAGTAGCGTGTACTGCCAAGTAAAATTTGTGGATAAACTCAATACGCGACCGGCGCAACGTATATTTCCGTCAAATCTGAAGTTTCTAGCTTCGAATTGGCCGAGTAAAGCGCTCAATACTGCTGCGTTTTCTCTCGTAATAGAGAAAATACGGCTTTCTAAACAAAACTTTTATAACGTCCTGAACAAACCAGAACATTACTCCTCCTGTCATGGATTTCAATTTGAGCACCTGAAATTCACCCACAAAATTCTTGACTTCGAGAAACAAATACCGGGAAAGTTAAGTGTGATACCGAAACACTTGTTTCGATTACTGGCTTTCCACTCATCGAGTGTAAGGGCGAACTGGCCCCATTTATAGAGAGCTCCTTTCTCAAGGCTTCCACATTTGTATAGTACTTTTTGTAAAGCATCTTTGTGATCAGCGAACGCTATATAACCTTTTGTAGTCCACTCCTTGCGTATTTCAGGATTTATCGAGGATTACCATTAGTCGGACATCGTAAAGGAATCTGGCAAGATTGGCGCCGGTTTAGGAGCAGTGAGGCTCAACAGAGATGCGCAGTGAGATTTGCAACCAGTTGCAGCCATGGATGTTATCGGAGATTGCAGGCCCGTACACCAGCGAAGGTGGGCAGATTGGACCCCGGCGAATTTCAGCATTTTTTTGGTTTTTTGATCTTTTTTTCAATTCAGATGTGTTTCTAGGGCTTGATTGAGGGGGAGGAGCTGTTTGATATTTGATTATCAGGTGTTGATGGCATCCTGATGTGGCTTGATTTTGGAACCGGTTTAGAGGAAACATAGGCATGGTGCGATTTGCGGAGCGCAATATTCACGACAGAAAAGGAAATTGTGTTCGATGAAGACTTTCTCAAGATCGATGCCCAAAAGGAGCCCAGGCAGGTAGATGTACTTAAAAAGCTCAAAATTTGCATATTTTTTGTAGAAGGGTACAAAAGAAGAGGGAAAATCGGCTAAGAGTGCGCAAAATGACCGCCTTTCCATCTCCCCTTCATCTACAGAGTACCAATCAGCGGCCCACTTGGTCGACGACAACAACGTCTACAAAGACAACGATAACATGACTATGGACGAGCAAATATACACCTCGCGCAATGTCCTCGATGAAGAATCATTCGACGTGACGAGCATGGACGCGTTCCCCTTCAACTCGTCTGGGATCCTTTCCAACGACTCCAACTTGCGCAATTTCGAGGCATCGCTCACATCAGAGATCAACGGCAGTGTCTTACAAAACAAGTACCGGGAAACCATGTTGAAAGGGGGGACAGGCAAGGTGACTGATGTTGCACTGAGCCGTCCCCTTAATCTTCTGGCCCGAAGCTGTTACGTTTACAGCTATCTTGAATTCGAGTAATTTCACACAGGATGTGGTGACAGGTTTGTCACAGAAGTTAAATGAGAAGTTTTTGGCCACGATCATATTTGGCTCAAAAACTCTGTAGATCACAGAGTCTTTCTCTCTTCACTTGATCTCTCCTGGGAATGTTTGACAGCTTTTCCTCCTCCATGGTGTAAAAGTCGGTTAAATGTTGGCCGGAAAGTTTTAGCCCATCAGCAAGGTTAGTAGCAAGAATGTCTTTATGGGAGTTTATTTTGTCATCTTTCATGTTTTCATGGTAGCTTCACACATGGCTTTCTTAGGGTCTCTCTTCGTCGTGAGAATACTGTCAGACCAGTTTATGAGATTCGTGAAGATAAGAATAACCTCTTTGGAATTAGCCCTCGAAAATCACGAGCAGCCACTCGCACCAAAAGGTCTGTACTGAGTAGAATAAGTAGTGAAATAGAATATTTTGGTCCAGTGTATGATATTTTCAAAATCAGGTTGATCAGTACTCGTTCACCTTCACACTGCTTCATCCGGCACGAGAATTCTCACAGCATCTGGCAATGAAGAGATTATGGCGGTGGCGAAATATTTATTGGATTTTTTTCGTTTAAAGATTCAAAAAGAACAGCTCTGTACTTTACAATCAACAAACACCACCCACATTGCCCATTCCTGTCTTTCCTTGACTAATTTGCTGCTGCACTACGTATAATCCTGCTTATACGAATTCCAGTTGTGGTCGTTGTATTGATTTTGCTCACTTGGGTTACCCGAATATATGTGCACGCCATCTATGGGCAAAGATTGAATAAAATGGGTTTTCTAGAAACTCATGAAAGCCTGACTATTGAGCGAACTTTTGGAGTCTTGGCAAAATCTTGGAAAGCCAATGGAATTCCAGACGTACCTCTGCATTACCTGTGCATCTTTCAGACAGCCGGTTTAATTGTGGGAAGATCATTACGTTTTCTCAAAATCAGCATCTTCAATTTGTCATCCTTAATGTCTTCATAAGCTTGCTCACTCTGGGAAATCAGCGTACGTTTGCTTAGTTCGGATATGATGTGCTGAAGTGGAAGTGTTTATATCTGAATTGCGTGTAAGACAATGAGCACTTTGGCATTTCGACTTTACACCTGTTTCACCTTTATGCTTTAGAAAGATTGGTTCTACGATGAAGTACCCGAATTAAAACACAGCCGATGTATGAGTAGGGTGGGGGAATGGTCTGGAGTCTGGAGGACCACCGAGGATGATCTAGGCACGTTCTCAATGTCCTAATCGAAACGTTGGATGTGATTTAGATGAGAACTCCCGACACACAGACCTGAAAAACCATAAAGTTGCGCTCTGGACTGTCACAAATTAGCCGAACCAACCAAAGCTTCTTATTTAAAAAAACGTGTGGTGGTCAGTCTAGACAATTAAGTTTGTTTTTGAAGTCATGCTTGGTCAAGCATGTAAGCCATCCCGATTGGGAAATATTTGAGAATGTGCCCAGTTAATAGGAGGGTCTCACGCAGGAGACGTACTAAGTTCCAGACTTGGAGGGGTTTATAAAGAATCTCGTGTAATTTCAAAAGTGCCGAAGAAAATAGACAAGACAGGCGAGAGCGAATTGCTCGAAGACACAGCGCAAGTGTTCGACGCTTTCGTTTGCACTATATTATTGAGACTTGCTTTTTGCAAAAGTTCATGTTTTTACTTTCGTTGATTTCTGTGGAACCACCCAATCAGAGCCAGCCAGCTACACATTGTGACGCCTGGTGGTATGCCGAAAAATCGTAGGTTTATCGCAAAATTCACGATTTTATACCAACGAAGCGCTTGTCGTAATCGTAGCTTGACGTTGACAAGATTTACGATGAATGTACGATGCGACTCAACACTGCTCTATACCCTGCTTAAAATAAGTTGGATAACGAAGAAATATGTAGGTATATGTTCTGGAAACTTAGAACCCCGAATATGAGCTAGTTTGAGATTATAGTTCTGATGCAGATTCAATCTCAGAGCAGTAGCTTAACCAGTACCACGGGGATAGATTGGTGTAATACCAAGTCGTTATCTCACACAGTACTTTGTGGGTTGCTTCTACGTGATCTATAATCAGATGTATTCAAATGACTAGACGTGCTCAAGTATATTTCTCCCAAAATTTCAAATTTCTAAAAAGAGAACTAACATGAAAATTGTCCGGTTTTCAAGGTACTATATTAGTTCAGTTAATCGCATAGTCAGTACAAATCAATAAGAGTATTTTGATCCGCCAACAGTGCTGACTCAACGTTCTTCTTAATACAATTGAAAAGCATAAGTTTCGATGGTACGTTGTAATTTGCGAAAAGTGCCATACAAATTCTATCGAACTTGAGGCAATCAATGTACTTATCGAATTAATGCTGCCACATGAATTTGTACAAATTTCTGCCAATGTAGCAGGATTACCAATCGTTCGATTCGCCAATTTTTTCCACCAACTGCTCCAACATCGTGACGTCTAGCTGCTCAAACCCATTGAGCGAAAGGCAATCTATGTCTAGAACACCCACGATCTTCCCCCCAACCACTATTGGAACAACGATTTCACTATTCGTCTCACCATCACATGCAATATGTCCTGGAAACTTCGACACATCGGGAACTAATTTGGTCTGCAAATCGGCCGCCGCAGCTCCACATACCCCCTTCCCTATCTGAATTGTCTGACAGGCAACTTTCCCTTGAAATGGACCGAGGATTAAAGTATTTGGGTTTTGTGGGTCGAGCACGTAGAATCCTGCCCAATTCACGGGGGTGCCGAGTTGATGGTAAGCATGCCAGAGGAGAGACGAGGCGTTTGCAAGATTGGCCACCCAGTTTCTGGTCTCGAAGGAAAGAGCAACATACGAGTCAATCACGCTCTCAAGGACTTCATTCTTCAGCGACTCCTCAAAGTTGGAATATTCAGAATGGGTTTTGTGCGTTGCCATAGTAACAATGGAACCGATTTATGAAGATTAGTCTCCTCGCGTATTCCAGCTACAGTGAAACTTGGGAAAGCCGGACGTTTTGTAAACAGGATCTCGCGTTAAATCGGAAAGCCGCACGAAAAGAAAAAAGTGCGCATAGTTAAGGAATTTTACTACGGGAGAAAAACTTGGATAAGGCGCGATTCTCTTTATTGGTTAAGGAAGACAATTTTTCCAGAAATCCCGCTTAAAAAAAGAGGCTCTTTTGAAGACGAAATCGGCATGGTGAAAACCCAAAACTTCGTGAGATTGTTGCATAAATGCATTAAAACCATTCCCCCCTTCCTGAGGCCGCGTAACCGCGAGTTCACCCGCAATTCTGCTCGGATTTTTATGAATGATAGTTCGGATAATGTACAAGAGGAGAATCCTTAGCCAAAGACAAAAAAAAGGCTCAAAAAGAGATATATAGGCGCTCATTAAAGTGAAAATGTTATTTGTAAACAGCTAAACTAATAAACATCACTAAATTCCTCGCTATTCCAAATCTTCTAGTGAATATCCCCATGACAGTGGTTCTTGCGGCTATACATGCAGGACATAACTATAATATGCAGTACACACTGGTCTATATACCGGAATTTACTTCTCTATTGGATAAGGAGTACAAAACGACGATTATAATTAGGTCCGGCTTATCCAAGTTTCACTGTATTTGGTTGTTGCGAGTTTAGTTTGTATCGCACGGTATATTGCCAATGGGGCTTACTAAGCCGTTGCCTTTGTGAGTATATTTTGGCGAGAAAGTGCTCTTCAAGGTGTGTATTTTGTGCGGTGGGGTGTAAATAACATTATATAACCAGCCAGCCCCGAGAATCTTGTACAGTGAAACTCGGTTAAAGTAAAACCTCAATAAGTGAATACATTGAAAACGAACACTTTTATGCACTTATCGAAGATATCCAATTATCGGAATGGGTGGTTTTCTTGATGACGTGCATTCCTGGAAAAGTATAAAATTATAAATTGTGAAAATTTGTGTGTTATTTTTTTTTTTAAGAATCAGATATGTATTGAGGGGTGCCGCTTACCTTAGTCTTGGGCGAAACTGTATATGCCATAGAAAACCTTAACACACTTGGTTTTTCCAGATGTGTACCGCACATCCAGTTTTTGGTGTCGTCCGGGTTTCGCACCCGGTATTTGAGGCGTATTTGGGTTAAACACCTTGACCGCTACGCTAAACGAGCCTTATATGTTTTAGGTCATGCTGCGAATTTCATTAAGATTCATGTAAAAATCAGAATTGACAAAAATAGAAGAGCTCGATAAATCAAAATCCATGTGGAATCTTGTCAGCTAACTCATCGACAGACTCCTCCGTATTTAAATTTCCAAAGTTCTGGAACGTTTCTGCCAATTTTAAAATGAATAAATTATTGCTAAATTTCCGCTAATCAATGCGATTGAACTGTGTTGACTTCCTTTTGGAAAGCACAGGTGATTTCTTCACACATCTCAAATGAACGTTTACGAGAACAGAAATATGTTATCTTGAAGCGTGGAAATCGATTGTTCCACGCACACGTGAATTCACCAGTTCAGCGCTTTCGCTGGAGCCCGTATTGGAATCATCTTACGTAGTTCCAGATACGAGCCAAGAAGTTTATCAGCTCTCACAGCAAGAAGTCCAGGATTGCGACCGGCATAGTCTCAGATCTGCCAGTCGCAAGCAACAAGAGAAACTTCCACCAATACAACCGGGGAGGTTTTTGGAAATTTGCCCACCGGCTCGTCACAAACGACGATGGGAAAGATGCTGGAGGCAACTACATAAATACGAATGGATACAGCACAAGGATTTGAAAGCTCTCCATCATGTTTTGGATCTCATGTTCCGATTCATGACACGAAGACCCCAGTTACAGGCTTCAAATGTCATTTATGCCTTGAAAGGGTAGACCTGACAGGTATGCTCAAGTATCTTTACAGCGAATGCAGCTGCACGAAATCCTGGTGTAATCAGTTAGGCATGACATTGCCCATGAAATTGAATTCGATGTTGGCACCATTGAATCATGAGTACGAAAATATGCGCAACCTCAATTGGTGCGTGGAGACTGTTCGCCGAGTTTATTGTTCGAGAAGAAAGGATGCGGAATTGCGTCTCAGAAGTGGCTGAAGCATACTCGGGTCAGAACGGACTGACACGACTTGCAGAAGCGGAGAGGGTGAGGAGGCGAGAGTAATGCTTGGGAAAGTCGGGCTCTTTCACTACTCAGTGCCTTTTCCAAGATGTATTATAGTTTTTCTATAAAAGTATTTTTTTTAAAGAAATTGATATGCATTGAAGGATGCCGCTTACCTTAGCCGTGGGCGAAAATTATGTATCCTATAGAAAACCTTAACACACTTGATTTTCCAGATGTGTACCGCACATCCAGTTTTTGGTGTCGCCCGGGTTTCGAACCGGGGTCTTAGGCGCAATAAACACACCTTGACCGCTGCACCACACGAGTCAAGGATGGATTTTGTAGCTTCAGGTGGGAACGCCCTATAATACAGTTTATTCTTTAAAAGAAAAGCAGTAAAATCAGAGTTTTTTATACACAGGTAAACATCTTTATAAGAATTTTTCCTCGGCGCCAAAATTTTAGAAATCATATCGAGAGTGTCTAACAATTCGTACATTTATGGTTTATATGAAGTTCCTCTGGATATTTGAACTATTTGAATTGTCGCATTTTAATGGGCGGCCATCCGCGAGTTAACCGAAACATGGCTTCTCACTTCTCTCTTGTATTTGACAAGAAGCTTTGAATGCCTGGTTGGTGAGAGCATTTTTTATGTTTCTTTGAAGCTTCGATTTGCAAGTTTTGTGGGGCCTTGATGAGTCCAGGATCTTCTGAACTCTTATCTTTGAGAAATTGAACAACGAGCTCTATACCTAATTTCAACTCACGAAAGAAGACACGCTCATTTGGCGGCGGTTGAAAGTCTTCCTCGCTATTACGAGCATTCTCTACCTCTTTCTTCGCCTTGTAGTCTTGAATAGATCGTGAAAGGTATCAAAAGTACGGCCTATGACGCTTGCTTCAGGGAGATTCACAAACTCCTCTGCAGACACCGCGTCACGAATTACGTTTTTAACATGAAGCCGAGCAATTAGCTGGTTGAATCTTGCGTAACGCTTTTTCAGAATTTTTGTTCCAGAAAAGCAACTCTCAGACACAGTCTCTATATCAGCGTCAAAGGCTGTTTGTGTCAGTTCATTTTCGTCCAAATGACTATTGGACATGAGTGTGTCTTGCAGCGAGCCGTCTAAAGACTGAAAACCGTCGTCAACGACGAGATTTGCAATCTCGTCTGATCGATGATCCGTATCTGTAGCCTACAGACTGTAGGTGGACAAGAATCTTCAACATCTTCACCAATGACGTTTGCTTTGCGAAAGCAGTTAAGGAATGTGTCCACTTTGAGCCTCTGTCATGAGTGGTTACTCTAATGAATAGCTTTTGATAATGCCATCGTTTTTCTGTGGTTACGACCAAGAGTTGGTTCTTTGTAAATAAACTCCAACCATAACTCTTTGTAGTGAGCTTTGAAAGCACTTATGATACCTTGGTCCAATGGCTGCGATCTCGAAGTCGAGTTAAGGGGCAGAAAATGCACCACCGTGTACTGGAGTACTTGTGTTGGTTTTGATATTTCCATGGCTGCCTTGTGACCACTAAATTTTTCTAATACTAAGTGTGCATTTCCTCTCATCTGATATTTTGGGTATAAATTTTCACAAGAATATTCTGAAAAAGAATACGGTATTCCAAAAAGTCCAGGGTTTGGCCCTTAACTACCTAAGAATATTCCAAGTTCTCTTTAATTTTCAAAATTGCTCAGAATATTCTACATATCCCGGAATTCTTATAAAAAGTATTCTTATAAAGATGTTTACCTGTTTTGAGATATTTTGAGATCAGCATCGCTTGTAATTACTACAAATAGTAGCTACTATATTATAAAGTAATTGCTAATTATGAGAGATCGGGCGTGAGCCCTGTCTCCTAATCACGTGAGTCCGCGCGTACTCTAATACGCGCTACAGATAAACCATTGGGTTCGTCCAACAGAGAAAGAGGACAACTATATCTTTCTCTAGAGGACTCGCTACGAGCACACCCATACATCCTTAGTATAGGTATATAGTACAGAGTAATCCCACGGATTAGACTATAAGCTATAAGTCAGGTTACCCCTGCCTTATCGAGTCCCTTGTTAGGTTATCTCCTAACACTAATTACGAATTACTCTCAGCACTGCCTCTGCCTGTGAGACAAGATTGCACATCACACGCCACACGCCACACCATACAAATGCTGATCATCGTCCCAAAAGCAGTAAATCGAGCGTTAGCTATTGTGTGCGTGGTTGTCTCCTGAACGGGATGTCAGGAATTAGAGACCGTGGTTCGTGGTCGAAGACGACGCAAAATGGAAACGCTAGTCGATATCGGCCCATCGCGGTCAAATTAAATTTCGCTAACAATCCCGTTCTTCCATCGCAAGTCTAAACTCAATGGCTTCCGACGACATTGAGATCGCTCTTAACAGCGATGTGAGTTAAATTGATTCAGATGATGATATCGATCTTGGGGCCACTCAATTCTACGATTAATTGTTACGCCTCTGCCTTTCGAGAAAGAGAGCCAGAGCCGCGCCACTCAAAGGGGTCGACAGAAACACGGGGGCAGGGGCTAAAACAATGGAGCTATATTTGAGATGAGTATTGTGAACGCATCACACATGCAGAGATGCAGCTTTCCCACAGCCGAAGCTGCAAGTTACCGGTCTATACGAAGAGCTGTAGCGCAGGTTCAGAATTGTTCTGATACAGTTGGGTGTATATTATTGTATGCATTCGAGTCGTCACACAAAACACATACCCTAGAATAAGCATTTTGGTGCCAGAACATGTGCATGGTATAATGGGGAAGCTGGCGTCAGGTTTGCGTCCATCCTAGGCGAGTCTACACCTTGTAGATTTTGTTGTACCAGTAAGCTCATTATCTTACGAGTCGATCTTAGAGCATGTCGAGTTTTTGTCCGCATATGCCAAGCATCGGGCCTTCCAAAGTTTTGTACATAAGAAGAGGAACATTAGTAACTAGTTCCCTGCTCACTTGCAACTGGCATAACGGCAAATCTTGAAGGCAGAGGCGGCGAGTTCGGGTCTCGAGATGAAATTTGTCTCCAACGGACTCCGTTATTGGTAGCTGAAACACGTATTGATGCGGGTGGAAACGATGTCATACTGATAATTTGGTTTCACATCTTCTGTATCTCTGAGAGTGATGAGGCTTCTCTTGCGCACTTTAGCATTGCCGGTGGGTCAATTCTCGGGCCATTGCTTGTACCGCTCTTGGATTGTAAAGAATTTTCAGAGGGATGTACTCAGAAAGAAATACGACCGTTTACGATCTCTATTAAACAAGAATCGTGGGGGAAGACTCAACTCTTGCAATTCATCAAGAAGCCCGCAGATCTGTTTGGTGTCGGATAACTCTTGGTTCATCGAGTTAATACAAGATTCTTTCAGGCTCTTGAAACCACACAAAGAAAGAGCCAAACCAACTACAGGCTTCAAACAAAAGTGAATATACAGACGTTGCCATTTGGCCTTTCGGTTTTTTGGATTTTTTTAGAACCGTTTCAGTACGGCCAAACTACTGCTGAGCTCCGGCTCTGTCTACTAATGCTACGCCCCACATCTTGATATAATGAAGGGATACACGGGAAATGAAAAAACAATCATAAATCAGTCTGGAAACATACAACAAAACAAACGAATGCCCCACATATCAAAAGGCTCAAGGAATAAACACACCCTGACGACCCACTCGGTGCTTACATACACCGAAGTAGAAAAATCCGCACACAGCTCATGCCTTCAGGTTTGCCAGTCCCGTATTCCACGGCAACTCCCGGAACACGATCTCGATTTGGCGGGCATCCGCGCAATTCAAAGAATGAAAAGCGATCGTATCGTCACTACAAAGGAAGAACTCCAGGGACCCACCATACGCTAGAGTCTTCAAAGTATCTGACCCTTCAATGTTTTGAAGACTAAATCCATAGCACAGTCTCCTGCTCGGAACAATCCTTTGCATGGAGTCGAACGTCAAGTACTCGCCAGTCGTGAGGTAGATCATTTGGCCTCCATCAAATTGGAAAAAACTCAGTCCCTTTTGAGCATACTTGTCCCCCGGCATGCTAATTTCTCTGAAGGCCGTTTCTTTGTTCAACTTGGAGATGTACATCAGCCCCCAGGTCGATGTCACATAGGCCACAAAGGTTAACGCGATAAGAGCAGATGAAGTGAATGCATGCATTTTCTTTTTTTCTGATTTAAAGAAGCAAGCTTTCTGTCAGAGGATGATGACCAATTTCTAGGCATCTCAGCAGATCCGCTCCATCGTCTCTATTTATACAGTAATAATGACGTGAGATTCGATCTGGGGACACAGCACAGAAAATGATTACAAAACCCAACGGGAAGGTGGTTTCCGTTCCCTTGGGCAAACAATGAAAGGGGTAAACCCCATGAAAGCCGGGCCTACAAGACGGCTCCTGCGCAAGGAGTTGATGCATACTCGAATTAGTGTATGGAGAGAACAATCGCCGCAACTAACCCGCGCATTGTCAGGACTTTTAGATCTGTGTTGAGCCCCCAAACCTAGCGCCAACTCATTTTATTTCGGGAGTTTTGATTCAGCGAGACATGCAGTTTATATCTGCATTTTTAGAAACCAATTTTTTCTCCGAAAAGTTGTGTCGAAGAGAAATTGGCCAGCTGAAAAGCCCATTTCTCACGCGAGACCACGCACAATTTATGCGGTTCCCTTATATATCGCTGCCTGCGCCCGGAATCCACAGATTTAAAGCTAAACAATGGAATTGCGATTTGTTGTGAAAGCTTCTCGGATCACTGCGCCTTGAATTAGTGAATGAGAGCATGCAAGTGGTGGGGCAACTATATTGCTTGTGGGCTTCAGTACGAGTTGACGTATGGGGCAATTCAGGCCCGCACTTTTTTTATGAAACTAGGAATTTTTGGGAGGCCAGCTCTGTTGAAATGTTTCTCGAATAACTGGCCGATGCATTCCACCAAGAAGGGATGGGGTTCTTCACATACACATGAAAGATCATCCTGCTTTGCTGCCAAGTAAACACCAACACAAAAGTCCGAAATGACCACAGCCGTGCTCTTTTCTGTGCGGTGAACCTTCGCATCTCGGACGTTGAAGGGTGAACTTTACAGGCGCCGGGGGTTCCCGCAAGGCCAGATAAGGGAACAGTCACGCATCGCTAAGAGGAAAGTTGTGGTGGAGCAGGGCCCACGTATTTGACGGCGGTGACTATGATTGCAGCTGCGCTGTCGTAGCCGAGACATTCCGCAATTCAGTTGATCTCACTATCGAGTCGTCTCTTCTTTAAACTGGTATATGATTCGGTCTGTTATCTGGGTAAGATATTTCAGGTGACCCTCTAGCCTGTTATCGTTGAGACGCGTGGAATATGGCTTCTTGACTCAAGCGGTGAAGATCGCCTAACATGGCATGCCAGTTTTCGGCCACTGTACAAGTTTTCTTCCTAGTATGACGGTACACGAAGTTCAGGTGCAGCTCAGTCGAAAGGCCTAAGAAGATATTTTTGAGAACCATGATAA